>CAJNIZ010045933.1:5386-26459 GCA_905231905.1 Symbiodinium pilosum
GGGTTAAGGGTTAAGGATTCAGGGTTAAGGGTTAAGGATTCAGGATTAGGGTTTAGGGTTCAGGGTGGATGAAGAGTAGGCAACCTCAGGCCTTTAATGCTTGAATCACCTGCTCTTAGTATTACATACTGCATTCCGCTATACCAGCCACTCCCCCCTGCATCTGCTTTAGGGTTTAGGGTTTAGGGGCCATCCGGTCTTCCTGGGTGGGCGTTGTTCATGTTAGGAGGAACGGAGCAAACCTTACAAAGATAACTGTTGCTGATTATCAAAAGGGTTTGGTATTACTAGGTCTACTCTGGGGTCAGGGGTTATGGGGAATATTTTGGGGCTATGATAGGGATAATGGAAAACAAGATAGAAACTACTATATTGTATAGGGTTTGTCTGGGGAGTATATAGGCTCCGGTATGTTGCTGCAAGAGGGATCCTTTCTTTGCTTCAGGAACGGGGACTAGGTTTGGGGGGTAGGAAATGTACCCTCCCGGAACGAACATGGAAACCCAAAAATAGCCCAGTAAAGACTACAGGCCCTCTCGAATTTCCGCCTGGCTTTTTGTTGGGCTTGTATTGGGTCGTTATGGATGCCCCAAACGCGGGTGGAACTTAACATGACCCTCTTCGAACTGGTTTAACATTCGATGGGACTCCCTTTTAGGGCTCCATGCTTTTGAGTGAGGTTGCTCCAATGCTAAGAATCTAGTCAATCTAGTCAGGTGAGGGCTTGGGTTTAGGGTTGCCAGCAACATTCTACCATGATGTATGGCTGATTGCCTATGATTGTTACCGTTGTTGTATGATGTCTGCTGGAATTGTATCAGTCAGTTCATGCTTGTGGCAGTTACCACTACGACTCCCCATGTACTTGTGGTGGTTGTGGGTTGCGGCGATGGCGTTGTTGAAAATGATGATGGTGACGGTTATGATAATGCTCACGAAGCCAGTGATGACTGCTAGTCGTTCATGTTTGCTGCCTGTTCAGGTTTGCCAGAACGTGCGAGCTCGTGTCCCTAGTGCAGCGGCTGCTTCCTTAAAGAGTTGTCTTGGGAAGTCTTGTGATGACGTCATGGAGGTATCTAGAAAGACAAGACAACCCGCGAGATCAGGGGGTTCGGGGAACTTGTGCTGTTGGGAACCATGCGGACGAGATGAACAAATCATGCAGAGTCCCGTCTCTGAGGTTTCAGCAATCCGTGTTTCCTCTGTGCCTCGAAATTGTCAAGAGATGCGGCAAGACTCCTGCATTGCACGGGAAATGAGGACGCAGCCTTTTAGACACCACTTGCGGCAGAGAGTCGTGTCGGAGCCGTCCGGCTCGGATAATGTCCATGTCCTGTAGCAGGTTCCCCAGGAGCCCAATACCCCTTGCTTAAGGGATATAGCTTAACATCATATTAGGGACCCCGTACCATTTAGGAGATATTCCTTAATTAAGGGGTATTGGGCTCTCTGAGGTAGGATTTCGAGACCATCAATGGATGTTTCTCAAGCCAATCACCCGACCAAGAGCACTCTCCTGGCGGGGCTTGAGGTGCTGTTTGAATTGGCCCTGTACTACTGTACCATGAAGAAATCCTGGCCTGTCTCACAGCGCAATATGTTTCAAGCTGTGTGACCGCAACCGCCCCCCCCCCCCCAATCCAATTCCTGCCCTAGACAGTCATTCCATTTCGCAAGACCAGCAAACTCCTGGACTAATGGCCCGACCCTCAACCCTCTGCTGCTGGGGGCGGTGGGGGCGGTTGTCAATCCCTAGATACAGTGAAGGCTCTTGCAAGGACCCTTAAATCGTGTAGTTGTCTGTAGTTACTGCGGGCTACTGGGCTACGTGTTGATGATGCATAGACGATAAGATTGGCATATGGAGGCAAGTCCGGACCAGGGGTTTAGGGTTCAGTGTTTAGGGGTTAGGGACATGCAAGCCTGTTGCAAAAGGGGTTAGGGTTTAGAAGGAAGTAGAAGTTTGAGTCACGATTAGGTCGTATCACCTCCAGTCACTCGAGGTCCTTGAGCAAACCTAACAATGTCTCAAGTTTCCCCAACCTGGGACTATTATAGTACCGAATAGTTCGTGGTGTAAGCCCTAAACCTTAACATACCTTAACCCTAGAACCCTCAAACCCTAAACCCTGACTCTTGCGTAGTGTAAGTAGCATTCGTGCTTGGCACGATGCGTTGAGTACCTCCGCTCTGATGGAAGCGGCCGTCTTAGGGTCCCTTACAGGAGCCCGATTGGCAGGTCTCAGGCCTTTACCCTGCATGGTGAACCTAGGATCTAGGGCTTAGGGTTTAAGGCTTAGGAGTTAGGAGAGGTACCGAATCCTCATACATAAGTTAAGCCCAATCCTAAGACCCTTCAAGCACTACACGCTAATTAGGGGCTTGAGGTCCTTCAAGGTAGCCTGGCCGTCTCACCTCTCAGTTTTCATCGCGCATTCTGCACGCATCAGATTACAAGTCAGGTTTTAATGTAGACCCCTAAACCCTAAACCCCAAACCCTAAAGCGCATGCCTCAATAAACCCCATCCCCCTAATAAAGATTATAAGAGGGATCCTAACATTAAGGCCCTTAAACGGAGGGGGTTTTGTTAATCATGGGTCTACATCAAGGTTGAGGAGCAACATTGATCAGCCTAGCAAAGCTTATTGTTTGGCACCACGAGGGTTTAGGGTTTAGGGTGTAGGGTCAGATCAATGTCGAAAACACGGGCCATCATGGGATCTTTCTCTGGGAGTATAGTTATGTATTTTTGTTTTGCCAAGGCGCTGGAAGAAAGCACAGCATGAACTGTTCATTTGCAATCAACATTGTCCAAGGCACTCTCATAGCTAAACGCTCAAAGGGATGTTATCCTAGCTGGTACTCATTACAGTGCATGAAGGCCTTGCAAGTGGGACAGTTCGAACGTAGCCCGCAGTCAGAACCCTCTTGAAACTTGGACGAAGGGCTTCCGGGACTCTGCTACAGCCTTGTGTTGAGTGAGGAGTCAGGGGAATTCCTACATGTAGTCCCCCTTAAGTAGATAGAATATGGCTTTGTGTATATGAAATCAAGATCCATATATACCCCATATTCTATCTACTTAAGAGGGACTATAGCCCCGAAGCCCTGTCCACAATGTGATCTCTACAATAAGGAAGCCTTACCTGGACCCTGGATGTCCTTCCTTTTTTCGGGTCTGTCCTACATATTTATAAGGTATATCTCAAAAAAGGCAGGACATGCAGGGTCCAGGTAGAATCTATTCCCACATTCTCTACTAAATACCGTGGAGGCTTAGAACCTGTCAGGCTACTGTGGCGTGAACGTTTGCTTCGGCCCCGGAATGCCGATGCAGCCTGAAGAAGGGATATGACGCAAGAAGAGTGCACACTTAACATGGTTGCAAGTAGGAGGGTATAGGCCCGACATTAGACTTTTCATGATGTTTCCTTTACCCCCCCAAGATTTGCCTTGTAAGTGTAGGTTGCGCATTAGCCCGCACGTGGGTACCCAGACCCTCAGAACTGGGTGTCCTTGTCCTTTCTGGGTGAGCGGTACGCAGGCACCAAGATGATGGGATCCTGCCATGGTACTTAATGCTAGCACCCAGCACTCTGACTGCCCCCGCTGCTCATTAGTTCAGCTAGCTCTTTCGCGATCCTTCCCTTAGGATCTGAGTGGCTGAACTGTACATGAAAGTAGGCCCTACATGAGTTATGCATGGGATGCATACTTGGATCCTGAACCCGAAGCCTAGCGGGAGGGAGGAGGGGAGAACCTACGCCCTAGACCCTACGCCCTAAGCCCCCCAGTCGACCCAGGTTTCAACACGCTAGGCCTCTACTTGACGAAGCATGGCAGCGCGGTTCTCAACGTGGGAGCCCTGGGCTGGACGATCATTGATGAACCTCACCCAGCGGTTTAGGGTTTAGCAGCTTTGCGTTTAGGGTCTATAGGGCCTAGCCTTCAGGTTTTAGGGTTAGGGGTTTCGGGTTTCAGGGTTCATTGTTTAGGTTTCAGGGTTTGGGGTTTAAGGAAAGGTCCCCCCCCTTGTATGTGATGCTACTGTATTTTTGTTGGGGTGGTTTCTATGATTAGGAGGGGACATAATTTGAGGGGGGGAGGGGAGTAGTGTGAGCAAAGTCCGGAACCTCAAGAACTGCTACGGTAGCAGTTTAAACAGTTTCAAGCCAAAGTCAGGGCCTGCGCCCGTTGAAGAGTAGTGGGAGTCTAATGGGCTGAACAATCCGAATCCTTAAGCCCTAAATCCACAGACTGTGAGGTCCACAGGACGAAGCCCTTAATTTGTTGTTAGCCTTCTGAAAGTACTTCAGATTGGATCCTTCAAACCTTCAAGGATTATCCTAAACCCTGCCTTCAGACCCAAGACTTCCTCGCTGAGACTCAGATCGACTTTGGCAGTATGGACTATACTTGGACCCCGAAGAATATGCAGAATAATGGCGAGAATAATGGCGTTTTGACCAACTTCAGGCGTTTTGGACCATTGTTTGACCCACTTTTCGACTTTATGTAGACCCGAGGCCTTGTTCAGACTCAAAAACTTCTTTTCTAAACCCCTGAGTTATTCTCCACCTCCCCTAATTCTCTTGAGGCTCAAATTTCCTGTCCGAGATTTTCAGGCATGCCTTTTATGCCAGTTCCAGAAAAGGGAGACCTCGATAGAGACACCAAAAATCGAATAATCTTCATTATACATATAGGTACCCCGGAGAAGGGAGCCTTAATGAACGGAGCTAAACCCTAAACCCTAACCTGCACGCCTCAAGCCTAAACCCTAGACCTTAATCCCTAAATCCTAAACCTTAATGATGCCTAAACCCTGAACCCTATAGACCCAAAAATCGTCAACCCAGCAGGTCCTGAACCCTCCTGAGACCCAGGATTTAGGGTATGTAGGGTTTAGGGCTTGTGATTTGGGATTTGGGGGCTTCCAAAAATTTGGGGTTAAGGCTTATTGTCATACGTGGGGTGTCTATAATGGTGAGTCAAATGGAAAAACGGAGGTCGCGATGATATAGCTATTGGTTTATGGGGATTACGGTTTCCAAAAATGTGGGGGTCCTTGTTTTGAAGGTCCTACACTAAGGACTATAATATGTTGGGGGTCTATACCGGGGCCTCCGTCTAACCTCCCCCAAAGACGCCTCAACGAGCCTGGCTGACGCAGAAGAGCTGCAAGCTACTCCATCTCCCTACCCTGAAGCCCCAACCCTAAACCCCCGAACGCTAGATTTAGGGTTTAGGGTTTAGGGTTCCCCAAGCCCTGAAAAACAAGTGTTAACCCAAAGCTCCTCAGGCCTTGAGTTACTCCATCCTGCTGCCTTTTACGACCATCCTTTTCTTTACGCCGCTCCTGGGTTCCTACCAGGACCTGGAGACTTGGTTTAGGGTTTAGGGCGCAAGACCCCTCCCAATTTTAAGGAATCCTGTTAAGAAATAGCGGGACCACACCGTTTATCATCACGGGGAGGGGACTAATGAATACACCATGATACTAGAAACTTTAGTGTGATGGAAGGCAAGACCCATAATTCCGTGGTCTTGGGTTTCAGTGCTTTCGGGTTCCGGGGCATAGAGTTTGTGCGTGTTTTGGAATCGGTCGGATTTGCACTGTAGTTTTGTTTGGGTGTTGCGTTGGGGGTTTAGGAAGTTCAGCTTAGAAAGAGCACCATTTCCTGGCCCAAAAAAGAGTACCCTAAACCTTATAAGCCTTAAGCACTAGTATGAGTACTTGTAACTGATTACTCTGTGGTTTGGGGCCATGCGGTTAGGTGTTACTGTCCTTGCAGCGGATGCCTCATTCGCCAGTTGTGTTTCAAGCTCTAGGGTTTAGGGGTTTAGGGGTTTAGGGTTTTGGTCCGTGCCCCGAGACTTCAAGCATACGTGCGGCAAAACTTTCCTTTGCGCCACCTCGCGGCTTTTGAAATTACAGCTACAGTAGCAGTGACGTTGGAAGGGTACGGAACATAGGCCTGTGTTTGAGTTCAGGCAACCTTGTTGTTGCATGTGCTGGGGGGGTGTTACATGTACTCCCCAAACTAACATGAAACCTGATAATTGTCCCTATGGTCTACGGCGCGTTGCAAGACGTCATAAGGGGCTTCAGCTTCGGCCAGGGACGGCTGAGTTTGCGGTGTGTAGAAAGTGCAAGGTGAAGATGCTTCAGCGCTTAGATGCTCTAGTACGGAATGGGTATTGGAATCATCTGGGTTGCTGTAAAGGAACTTAAAATAAGTGGCAAAGTTACCATCATGGGTGTGTATATAGATATATATATAGTCGTCAACATGTTTTCCCCAATATCGTAACTTGCATTAAGTTCCTCAACAACAACACAGTCATCGAATTCTAATTCTAGCGCTGTGAAGTTCAAGAAGTTGAGGCTTGCACATCCGTCTTCTTACTTTTTGGTCTGTAGATTCCTGCGGTTGTGTTCAAGTTATTGGCTGCCCAGCTCTTGTGCAGAACCGCCAGCAGTGCCTTAGACCCTTCTAGCAGAATGGTAGCGAGCTTCACTCAAGAGTTGAGGGCTTTGAGGAATTTGAGAGGATAATGGAAAATATAAGCTACTATATTATTATTGGGTTTAGAGGCTATATTGGGTTTAGGGTATAGGGCTTAGGGTTTAGGGTGGGTCTTCGGTGAAGGCCTCAAACTCATGGTCATGACTTAAGACCATGTGCGCAACCAGCTGTTTGGCTCGCGCGGGCCTTGATGTCGACCCAAATCGGCAGTATGGGTGTCTACAAGCTATTCCGGCCTTGTCGGCTTGTATTGCAAAGGCAGTCAAGATGCAAGGACGTTAGGTTGCCAGGCGCATGCGGGTAAAAATCTGCCGGCTGAGCTTACATGCAACATGCAGCAACCATGTGAATGGTAAAGGGTACTGTTGCATCAAACATGCTGTCACAGATGCCAAGCTTTTTTTCCGCCCATGGTCACGCTACCTTCAAGTCAAAGCTCTAGACTCTAGACCTTTGAACGCTACGCCTGGGTTTAGGGATAAGGGCTTCGGGCCCCTGACCTCAGGCCTCGGACCTGAGCCCCCAGGCTGTGCTAGGCTCGGGGGGGGGGCAATTGTTTGTAGCTTATGAATTATTTGGGTAGTATTTTACTTTAGCAGACCATAGCCCCCCTATAGGGTAAGATTCCATCCTCGTTCTTGGTAGGGTACTTTACATTAAGAACATAACTTACTCCGTTCAATCACCACAAAACGCTGCTCACCTTTAGCTTGTGGATGCTACGAGCCGATGTCCAGTACCAACTGAATGGCTGGAGCTGCGGCAAGCGACCTAGCCGCCCTGTTGCCCAAAAGGTCTTGAGTACCAAGGTAGGGAATACCTACCTAAACTAAAATGTAGTTCCCTACTACGGAAGCCCCACTTTGTGCTGTGATGTACTATGTATGCAGGTACTTTGGGCCCTTTGGGCTGTACACTTTTGGCATTTTTGTCTGTTAGCTCCTTTCGATGCAGAATCTTAAATGGGTTAGTCAGAGAGGTCTCTGAGCTTCATTCCGCAGTACACTGGCATTAGAAGTAGGTTCATAACCCCTAGAATCCATGTAATAACACCAATTATGCCATTTGTTAACCTATTTACTAGGTCCCCATGACCCTCCAAGTGCAGAGCAAATTATGCCGCTAGGAAGTTCTCATACCAAGGAGCGAGAAGCCTCCTGGTGCTTGGCGCAGTTTGCACGGAGTTGCTGCACTTCACAAATGCCTGGCAGATGCATGCACAGCCAATATGGGTTGCTGTTAAGGAACTTAGATTAAGTTACTATAATCAGGAGTATATATAGGTTTTTTGGCGTTACTATAACAAGGAAACCCTATTACTTACTATGTACCCATAATGTGGTAACTCAGTTTGAATTCCTGAACAGCAACCCAGCAATGAGAGCTCTTCTACCCTGCCAAGTTTTGGAGAAAATGTTTTTTTCTCTCATATGGACCACTTGCACGCAGTTTTTGGAGTTGTGGGGGAAGTGAGGATTGCAACGCAGAAGCAGTTTTTTGGAACTGGCAGCTTCGGAAACATGACGCTTTGGCAGCTTTGCGCATGGTTTTCCTGTGCCTTGTTGACCACAGATCAGAAGGGGCCACGCCATCATGGTCCTCGTTGGGAGATGGTTTCGGGTTTAGGGTAGACAAACATTTCGCACTTATATCTCCTTCGCACGACTTATTGTTTCGTTGAAGACTCTTCAAGCATATGGCCCAGTGTCGTTTTCGTGTTCTTGGTGCAATGACCTTGGAGTAAAGCTGCCAGACTTCTCAAGCCACAAACCCCAGGAACCCAATGACAGCAACAAATCCGCAATCCCGAAATCCCAAACCTAATTAAACCTTAACCGGTCAAAGCATGCTGATTATGCGATATGGGTGCCATAATTTGCTTGATCAGACGGTCTCAATTGAGTCAAGCTATTCACCAACCCTAAACCCTAAACCCTTATAAACCCTAAACCTTACTCGCTAAGCCCTGAGCCTTGGAGAGACCTTGGACCACTGGATGCATGATAACCCTAAACCCCCAAAGCCTAAACCCCAAACTTTAAATCCCAAGCCCTACCTGGACCCCAAAAGTATGTAAAATAATGGCCCTTAGGGCTATTCTTAGGGGTTTAGGGCTATTAGTTTACATACTTTTGGGGTTTAGGTACACCTCAGGCTCTAAAGCCTTCTGTAAACCCTTGAGGATCCATGATGTACCTTAAATCCAAGACTGCTTACACCTTAGACCCCAAACACTTGAGGATCCATGATGTGCTGGACATGAGCTTCCACCTGCCACTTCGTTTTACACTGGCTGCCTTAGGCTTGGACCACCTCCGTTGTCTCAGTCCCAGGCATTCGGGGGCCTGTAAGAAAATATGGGGTTTAGGGCTTTGGGAGTGGATGGGAGGGGGGGGGGTAGCCATGCGGGTATGAATTTAGGGAACTCAGAGTTTGGCGCTGACTAAATCCAAGGGTGTCCTTCGCAACGAGGCTTCTACTTTGTAAAGTCAACCATTGTGAGACATCTAAGTCTAAGATTCATGTTTGAGCCTCAGCTTTTGCAAGCTCACCATGAAATGAGCTGTCTCAAATGAACCCTAAACACGAAATCAGTCAAGGTTGTGAAGCTTTTGTGATCTGAAGGTTTCTTTCCAAGGGTACCAGGGTCCTTTTCCAAGACAAAGCCGAGAGATTACTTACCAAGCAAGGGGGCGCTTTACTTACCCTAACCCGCAAAATTCGGACCCTGTTACAGTCATATGGTAGTTAACTTTAGGGCCCTTACTATTCGGGTTGCGGTAACTAAAATCCTTGCCTTTGACACCAGAACCCTTGCCCTTGTGATCTTATTGCCACCCTAACTTTTGAAGCCTGATATTCTGAGTCATACTCCTGGAATCCCAAAGCCTGCAATACTTAGGTAGCCGAACACTATGACCACGTAAAAAACCCCGTTCCTACTGCAGAGTTTTGAAGGCGAAGTTTCTCAAAACAAGCCCCTTTGGATCCTGAAGGTGGACCGCAGTAGCTTTACGTCCCCTACATATCCTAGAGTCCATATAAGACCTTGCCCTTTTAGCGAAACTCACCTGCCCTAAACAGTCAAGCGCGATGAAGAATCCTTGATGGGATCCCTTACATGATTTAGTGTATCTTACAGTATATTCCTAAACCCTGAACCGTAAACCTTAATCAAGGTGTACTGGACTCCCTGGACGCCTTGAACCCTGCCTAACGCCTAAGCCTTAAACCGTCTAACACGCCCAAACAGGCTGCTCTTGACGCTGTTTGCTGGTCAGATGTTGGTGGAGGTTGTGTTTACCAAGTGTACCGTCCTGGGCCAGGCCGCGGTGGTGCAGCGTTTGGGATTCATGGGATTTAGGAATTTACAGTAAAGGTTTAGAGTTTGAGGGTTTTGGGGCTTAATTAGAGTTTCCGCAATTCAGGCTGTGGGATTAGGGCTTAGGATGCGGATTCATGGGCTGTCCTAAGATGTTTTCCCAAACGTAGGGGAACCACCATTACAAGGTTCTCCGCCAAAATGCGGAATGAATACGTCATAGAATCGTTCCCGACTAGAACTTGGGAATGCCACCTGCTTTTAGTACGCGGTACCCTAAACCCTAAACCCGGAAGCGTGTAGCAAAGCCAGGATCCCTGCCTGTCTCCCCTTACACCCTAGTTGCCTTCAAGCCGTAAAATGATGGTCTGACAGTCTGAATGACCCGTTAGGAACCCGCGCAAAGCATTTCACAATAGGCCTTTGAAGCCCCAAAGATATGAACCCCTATCAGAACATTTCCATGATTGGGTTTCAACGCTTCCTGGCTCTAAATCCGTTGAGGCTGTGGACCTTCTCAGTGCCCTTCTACCCTCTGGAGCTGTGGAGGTTGGCTCAGCTAGACAGCAAAAAGAACGTAAGCATAAGTTTTCTTCTTGGGAATTCCCTACTTTCTAGGAAATTGGTTGGAAGTATACAGTTACAAGGTGCGTTTTCTGGGATAGCCCTAGCTATCTATTTCATCGTATCATTTGGCCCTATCGAAGAGTGACTTTTTTCAGTTCATTTTGAGGTACCTTTGACCATACGGACATGTAGGGATGTTTGTTTGGAAATACAAAGGGTTGAGGGTCTAGGAGTGAAGGGTTCGGTTACATGGCAAGGGTGTATGTAAGAGATCAGCATTCCCGCCCAGGAGAAGCTCAGTACTCAAACTAAAGACAACTCAATCAAGCAGGATCTCTCTGGATGCATTCAATATCAACTTGAATTATGGTCTATAAGTCATTGCACCAAAGCATCCGCCATTTTTGGAGAATTGCGCGTCCGTTCGCAGAACTACAACATCTTGTGATGGTTCCCTAAGGGCCCAAGTACCCAATAATCATATACTTACCCAAAACCTGTACTACAATTACTATTACCCAAAACACAAGGACCCAATTATTGGGTACATGGAGTTTCTGGGGTTTTGTGTCATGGCCCAGCGAAGAGGTGTCCTCGCTGCTGGATTTCTACCCACGGCGAGCCGAAGCCAAGACAGAAGCTGAGACTTGGAGTGTCCCCCTACCTAGATCTCCTAAAACAGCCTAAACCCTATGAGCCCTAAACGTAAAATGGCCGCCCCCAACATACTTGCATGACCCTAAGAGCAATTGAACCTTATTTCCCGAGCATGGTGGGTATCGTGCTGAATTTTTTGGTCATGTACGATTTCTTGTGTTAACAATTAATGCCTCAACTGCAAAGTCACGGGCTTTCAGACTGTGATTAAGGGTGTTTGGGAGGTCTAGCTAGGTCTTGCGCTTGCTTTCTCCTTTGCTCACAAACACATTTGGAAGGGGGCCAGGGGGCCCCAGTGGAGCTGCGTTTGCTGCTGCAGTCGCGTGCAAAGAGTTGTCTAAGGGTGCTATAGGGGTCGAAGCTCGAAATCGCCAAGGTGTTAAGATAGGATTTTGAGCCTAAACTTTACACACAAAAAACGAAGCTCTAGACCCCTAAGCCCTGAGCCTTGATTATGCCCTCAACTCCATGCATACGGATGTTGCCTAGGAGTTCTTGGCCTCCATTCATCTAGTGGCCCTCCGGACATTGCGACCTGGCAGAGCCAAATATTGTGCTGGTCAGTAGGGCCTGCACTAACCATTTACAGAGCATTTGTCGTTTCCAGAGTGAGGAATTTCAGTTTCAGACTCTATGCCCAAAACCCGAAGCTGTGGATACTAGTATGCGCTTGGCGGGAGGGAGAATAGAAAGGGCTGACAAAGATCTCTCCTTACAGTGCCTGTACCTTGTTCATAACAACCCCAGAACCTACATGTTGTGCACACCGGGCAATCCCACAAACCCTAAACCCTAAACCGCTAAACCCTAAACCCCTAAACCCTAAACCCCAAGTGTGCACTGACTGCTATTTCCCTGAGCTAGAGCCGCAGGGCATGTTCGCAAACCATGGAATTCCAGGTTTGGGGTTTATTCTTCGGGTTTTGCAGGTCCCCACAGGAGGTTCTTGTGCTAAACAAGGCTCCGCAATTGTGGATGCTTTTTGCGTTTTTTTCTGTTAATGCTGCTATGGTTATTTCAACTGTGAAGCTGAGGCTGTACAGCATCATCGAGGCCATTCCCTTCATCTTCTGTCTTCCAACAGATATGGTTCAGAGCCACACGGCTCCCAACAAGCAAGAGGTCGCGAAGTCCGGCTTGTTTGTTCTGTATCACTTCGTATATCTCATGCTCGCCTTCCACTACCTGGATACGAAAGACATGAGCTCCTTCTACACCAGCCATGCGATGAATGTGGGTGCGGCTGTGTTGTTTGGCCTTCTGTAGGCGCCATGCCAACCTCTGCAAAGAATTAAAGGGGGGTTTTGCTAACTTGAAACCACCCCAAAACTGGGACCTTATTCTAGTTATAGTATGATAGTTTTGGGGTTGTTATTTTGGGGGGTTAAGGCTACCAAAATCCCCTTGTTAAGTACGGAGAGCAAGCTGCAGATACACTGGGGCCGGTCAGGCCATGGAGAAGAAAAGATTGGAGTGAAGCGGGGGTTTGTCAACGATCAGGAGTAGGCTTCCCTATAGCTCTTAGGCCCTAGGGTAAGATTATAGAATTTTGGGGTCTATACTGGATACCATGAAGGGGTCCGGAAACTACCAAGCCTTTGGAACCTCGACACCAAGCGCTCAACCTCCCATCATGATATTTGCTTAGAGAGCAGCATTGCCAGTTTCTGCAAAGCGCAAAAGTGTGTATGCCACCTCCTGAGCAAAGTCACGTGGGGCAAAGGGCTGGCAACAATCTAATGACCTACACAGTGTCCGTGATCACAGCCCAGCTCTAGCACCGGTACCCGTCAAGGGACCCTCTTTCAAGTGATGGCACACATGCTTGGCGCCCCACCCCTGGTGTATGAGATGACAGTAAGGGCGCCCCAAAGAAATGCACACCGCTCTCAATCCCCACTCGTCGGCGTCACAGTCGAGCAAAGCTATTATGCTAGAGCCCCTCAGCCCTAAAACCCTGCACCATAAAACCCTAAACCCTAAAACCCTGAGCGCTAGCATTCCTAGGTGTCACACCCCAAAAGTCCGCGTCCTGCTAGCCTCCAGCTTCCACCCAAAGTCCCAAGACAGCTCTGAGGGTTTAGGGTTCAGGGTTTAGGGTTTACGGTTCAGGGTTAAGGGTTTAGGGTTCAGGGTTTATTGTTTAGTGTTTGCGGTTCAGGGCTTAGGGTTAGGGGTTCAGGGTTTAGGGATTAGGCTTTACTCTTCGGGTTGGCCTGCAAATCTATCTGTATATCGGGGTTATACAGGGATTATTGGGGTTAGATGAGGAGTAGTGATACTGGGTTACATATGGATTATTGGCGCTTGAATAAGGGTATATTGGGGTTATGGGGATTATAGGGATTATATTGGGTTATATAGGGATTATTGGGATTAGATCGGGATTACAAAGGGCTATGTAGGGATTATTAGGGTCAAATCAGGATTTTACTGGGCTATATAGGCATTATTGAGGCTATAGGGAAGCAGACTGCTTGAGACATTTGTGGAGGACCTAGCCTAAGATTTTCTGACCTTGTGGGTGCCCCCAACTCTAAAGCCCCATAAGCTCCATTTGAGCTATAGTCTACACTCCTTGAAGGGGTTATAAAGGGTTTAGGGTGTAGAATGTAGGATTTCGGGTTTAGGCTTGAGGGTCTAAACTCCTTAAAGGGGGTCATATAGGGGATTACATAGGGGACTACTGTAGGGCTTATTAAGGGGGATATCAGGAGTTTAGATTATCGCTCATATCGCCCAGACTATGGCTCAAACCATGTGACTGTGAAGCGTCAAGTGATCCATTCCGTCATGATGGCACCATATGAGCTGTAGTCTACTCTCCTCGTATCCCCCTCAGTAACCCGCTACAATACTCTCCGATACAATCCCTATGTAACCCCTTTTAAAGAGTTTAGACTCTCGCACATATATATATATATATGTATATATGGGATTCTTTGTAATTTCGGGTTTGGAGTTTTTCGTGATGCTGCCAAGAACTTCCAAAGTATTCCCCCCTCCGAAAGAAAGCCCCCGCCCTCAAAATAGTAATAGTGTGTTATTTTAGCTGTTTTGGGCAATTATTTTATCTGCCTTTGGGGTTCAGGTACAGGCTTAATAGTAGAAATCTAGTAATAACATGGTAGCTGTACTATTATATTAAAAATAGTATGGTAAGTGAAGCTCAGTGAAGCTCACAACCCACGATTGATCCTACCAACGTTCAGGAGCCACTGACGCGCAACTCGTACTTTACCTTCGTAGGGCTTGTCATCGTGCTGGTGGGATTTGCCATCTACCAGTGGTGCTCCCGTCGTGGTAGTTGCATACCAGATACCAGGAGGTCAAATGGGTGTTTCCAAACATAGGGGTTGCACATGCTTCTAAGTACTACAGTCCCCAAGGAAGGGACTCCCAATAAGGGAACTTTAATTGGGGTAACTCCAGTATAGACTCACAGAGCATGAAAACGAATTTCCTGCCCAGCTTCTATGAATTCTGTAGGGATGTTCATCAGGGACATCTCCAAGGGAAATTATACCAGTGCATAACTAACTTCCTGAAGCACACAAATCCTGAACCCTAAACCCTAAAACCTGAATCCTACCCTAAGCTGAATACGAAGACAGGGAATGGTCCTGACCTTGCAAGTATAGTCTTAAAGTTTAGGGTCTAGGGTTCATTGTTTGCTTAGGTCGTTTTTTGATTATAGGGGGCTTGAGAATTAAAGCCCAAGCCAAACATGGTGAATCAAATGGGCAAGAAGATGTAGCATGAAATGAACACTGGGCGCTTGTAGGTTTCATAGGGATCTCAGCAAAATTCTGGTCCTAATGTCCTTGTATGGGTATGGTATAGACTACCTCAAATATTCCTCAACGAAAATGTTGGTGAAGATGTGGGCCACCGTAGTACAATAAACCTTAAAGTAACTGCAGAACAAACACTTTAGCAGTTAGGGTATAGGGTTTCGGGCTTCGGGTCTAGGGTTTCGGGTTTGATTCTGCTCTCTCCTTCAATGGGCAGGTATTGCACACGGTATGTAATGTAATGCTGGCAACGCACTTTCCAGTAATGTGAAGGTGGTGCTTAGGTCCTCCACTGTAGGAACTGCCTGCCGTGACCTGCGCCGGTCACCCGGAAACCAACATGGAAATCCGAAAGCTGCCTTATAGAGACTACGGTCCCTTGAAAGTGGTCATTTGGGTTTCTGTGAGTTTCCATATTTGCTTCGTGGGCGTGTAAAAGCACAACATGTTTTAAGACGTGACCTTTAATGGGGCTTTGAGACGCAGGGCCCTCAAGCCTTAACCCTAAAGTCCATGTAGCTGTGTAGTACATACCTGGGTGCCTTAACTAGTTATATGGGAGTCCCTTTAGGCCTGAAGTATATATTATATGACCCTTTGGGAAACTGGCCGCAAGGTACAGCCAGAACGTCGGGCAGCAGGTCTCGTGTATGCTGCTCCTGCCTCATGTGGCAATCAGGATTTAGGGCGGGATCTGTGGGTTCAGGAGTTTTGTCAGATTCGACTGCCTTTCGATACATGTTAATGGATGCCGTTGTGTACCAGACTTAAGTACAGCATGTCTCCTGACTTTTCGAAACACACACCTAGACCCCAAACCCTAGACTCGAAACCCGAGACTCTGAAACCTAATTTTGAAACCCTAAACTCACAGACCTATACCGCAAAGTTAGTTTCCAGGAGTGTAAATGCTCACTGAGGCCTCATCCGGCTGGCAGCTTAGAGTCGCCCACGATCGTTTGCCCCTCAACGTCCGGGACCTTGACAGGGTTGGCCTTAGGCTGATTTGCAGTTGGGTTTAGGGTTTAATGCTTGGGGCTGTGGGTTTTGTTTAGGGCTGGGGGTTGAGGGTTTAGGGTTTAAGGCTTGGGGTTGAGGGTTTTGGGTTTAGGGCTTGGGGTTTGGGATTTAGGGTTCAAGGCTTTGGGTTGAGGGTTTAGGGTTTAAATCTTGGGGTTGAGGATTTGGGGTTCAGGGTTTAAGGCTTTGGGTTGAGGGTTTAGGGTTCAGGGCTTGGGGTTGGGGGTTTTGGGTTTGGGGTTTAGGGTTTAAGGTTTAAGGCTTGGGGTTGAGGGTTTTGGGCTTAGGGCTTGGGGTTGACGGATTTGGATTTAGGGTTTCAGGCTTGGGGTTGAGGGTTTGGAGTTTAGGGCTTGGGGTGGGGTTGAGGGTTTAGGGTTTAGGGCTTGGGGTTGGGGGTTTTGGTTTTGGGGTTTAGGGTTTAAGGCTTGGGGTTGAGGGTTTTGGGTTTAGGGCTTGGGGTTGACGGATTTGGGTTTAGGGTTGAAGGCTTGGGTTGAGGGTTTTGGGTTTTGGGCTTGAGGTTGAGGGTTTAGGGTTTAGGGTTTAAGGCTTGGGGTTCAGGGTTCAGGGTTTAGGGCTTGGGGTTGAGGGTTTTGGGTTTAGGGTTTAAGGCTTGGGGTTGAGGGCTTTGGGTTTAGGGCTTGGGGTTGGAGACTTAGGGTTTAGGGTTTAAGGCTTGCGGTTAGGGGTTTAGGCATTAGGTCTTTGGGGTTGAGGGTTTAGGGCTTAGGGTTTCGGGCTTGGGGTTGAGGGTTCAGGGTTTAGGGCTTGGGTTGAGGGTTTAGGGTTTAGGGCTTAGGGTTTAATGCTTGGGCATGAGGGTTTAGGTTCTCGGGCTGGGTTTAGGGCTTAGGGTTTGAGGCTTGGGGTTGAGGGGTTTAGGGTTTAAGGCTTGGGGTTGCGGGTCTAAAGTTTAGGGCTTGGGGTTGAGGGTTTAGGGTTGGGGGGTTGGCTTTTAGGGCTTAAGAAAATGGAAAGTGCCATGGAAGACAATGCATTACTTGATTCAGAATTTCGAGTTTGGGGTTCAGGATTTACAGCAGGGGTTTTCTGGCTGATCAGGCTAGTTTCTGGGCGGGTCACTGTAGGGTGTTGGGTTTGGGTTGTGGATTTAAGGTTTACAGGACAATTTTGGGATGTAACGAAAAGAATAACAAGAAGAAGCCCTGAAAGCAACTTGAGACCCTCTCCCAAAAAATCACGGGCCCAAAACTTATAGTCCCCCTTAAGTAGATAGAATATGGTTTTGGGTATTTTATAATAATGAACCCCATATACCCCATATTTTATCTACTCACGGGGAGACTACAACCCTAAACCCTGGTAAATGGCTGTACCGCTGTCTATCATAGCGCCAGCTCTGGGCTCCTACTGTAGTTTGCTTCTAATACGCAACCCCAACCCCGAGAACCTGGAAACTACCAAATTAGCTGGGGTTTAGGGATCAGACACAACCCCACAATGCGCCCTAAATATAAATGCCCACAAGTCTAGAAAGGTGGAAGAAGTCATTCGTCGGGGGTTAGGAGGCCCTTTAGGGGAGGGGGTTAACGGTCATAATTACTCCTTGATAATGACAACGCAGGGCCCAGGTAACTATGCAGTATCTACTTGTGGACTAATAGGTTCCCTATTGCATGCTTAGGGTTTAGGGATTAAACCCTACTAAATCGTCACTGCACCTTGTTTTGTTTTCGGGTGGAACCTGTGATAAGTCCGCACCCCGGAACCTAAATTCAAACCTTTAAGCCCGCGACTCTACAGTCCAGGCCCAACCTCAAAACAGTCAAACCTTTAACCTAAAACCCTTACCCTCCACCTCAAACTAGCATGGAACCCCAGAATGGGCCCTATCAAAGACGAGCGCCCTGTCTTCAAGAGGGGCTATATGGGTTCCATGTTAATTGGTGGAACGGTGGAACCCTAGACTCCTGAGCCCAAAACCCTCTGCCCTTACACGCATAGGACCTGAATGCTGAAGTCTGATAAGTAAGGCCTTAAGCCCTAGCTGTTTAGAACCTAAGTCCCCCAAATTCTAAACACTTGAACCCTAGACCAATCCCTTATGCAATGAAACCCTTTAAGCCCTAACTAACCCCCCAAATCTATGCCCAACACCTATAAAGACACAGGAGGAAGAGTCAAACAGGTCATGGCCCCACGTAAACTCTAAACCCTGAGCACTTTCCGCGCTCTCCGAATCTAATCCATAGACCCTCATAATCTTTAAGCTTATACATGCGGAAGCCCTAGATCCCTAAAACAAGAGAACCCTGAAATCCAAGAAACAAGCCCTGAAAAACCCTAAGTCCTAAACTCAAAACCCTAAACCCTAATAACCCCCAAACCTTTGCTGCCTGAGGCTTCCTCTTTTGAGAGTTGACGTTGAGGCCGACGGCCTGACGCCCGTGGGCAGCAGCCCTAGAAATTGATGCCGGTGTCTTGTCATTATCCTTGGTGGTGACTACTCGGCAGTGCGTCTGGAGATCACATAGTGACCAAGTGCTTGCTGGTGAATGTAATCCCTTTTTGCTGGTCAGTGCCCGCTTTGACCTCGGCCCCATCATAGCCTGCATACGTCATAGATGAATGTACGTGACTTACCTGCAGTCGCACAGCCGGACCTGAGTTTGTGTGTTTTTTCGCCAGCCATTTGCCAAGCTCAAGACGGGCTAGGCGGGGGCTGTAGTTCAGAACCTCTGGGGGCATCTTTTCTGTAGACGGAGGAAATCTTGCAACACCAAGGGTGGCTTGCTGCAATGTCAACATCTGAATGGAGAACCTCTTTGATGACCTCTTTTTCTGAATTTTAGTCCATGGGTTTTACGGTTTGTCAGCATTCCTCCGTCAACTGAAAAGGCCGAAGCGAAAGGGGGAGCCAGGGTGGTCCAGCCATGCCAAGGATCTATGCCCCTATCAAGGCCAAAAGTTTTTGGGTTTAGGGTTTAGGCCAAAAGTTTTTGAGTTTGGGGTTTGATGTTTATGGTCCAAGGTCTATCTATGGCCTAGGGTTTAGGGTGTAGTAAGGGTTTAGGGCAGGGATATGTGTATAGATAGAGGCTTTAGGGATACTGGAGAGTCAATTGGAAAAGAGAATGAAAAACAACATGGACGCGATTTAGATGGGTTGGTTGTTGATTGCCTATATTATGGTTCTAGATGGGGTTTGGGGGAGTTCGGGATTTTGGTCTAATATCGATGCTGGAGAATCACATGGACAAATCGCAAGTGAAATGGAAATTGTTGTTCAGGGGCTGAAGGGTTTAGAGGTTAGAGGCCCAAGGGGTGTAGGGTTAGGGCGTAGGGTTTTAAGCTTCTGGGGGGTTAGGGCTTAGGACTCGCATCTAGGCCCAGGCCCTAGCTTTAGGGTTCCTTGTGAACCTACGGTTTAGTCCCTCCATACCCTAAACCCTAAACCATCCCTTCCCTAATGTTACATATTCCCCAGAAGAGACCTTATGTACTGGGAACATGTTTAGGACCAGTTTTTTCATATTCCGGGTGGGTGTTTATATGTGTATACACATATTCGTATGAAGGCATTAGGTAAGGAGTTGAGCGCAGAAGGCGTGCCAGCTTGCATGTTCACATCTCCGCCCTGAGAGCTGTCCAGCCAGCTGTGCAGTCTCGGAGTCCGGGGTGGAAAATCCTAGGGTTAAGGGTCTAGGGTTGTACGTGTAGGGTTTAGGGTTCAAACACTGAAAGAACAAAACTTCGGGTATCCAGAAAGCATTCAAGTCATCGTATTTCAGATCTAAAGCCCCTGCATTTGGGCTTTTGGACCCTTAACCGGGAAAATGAAAATGTCCTCAAGCCTCAGAGGCCTTGCGTTTTAGGGAGTCATACAAAATTTGTATACAATGGAGTCCCAAAACTGGAGATCTTTTGGGCCTAAGGTTGGGGCTTATGCCTTGGGCTCTATTACGGCATCAAGGCCCCCAGGCCTACATACGGTTTAGGGTTTACGGTAGGAGTCCCCACCAAGTAAGAGTGACTATAGGGGATAAAGATACTTATAATAGGGTCCTCTCATATCCTTATAATACCACACTTACAGCGTGGGGGGTCCACCTAAGTACCAATGGTGATACTCATGCCCTGCGCGACTTTATTACGCACAAATACATACTTCCCCAGGTATAAGGCACTTAGGGTTAATGCAGGAGACGTTATGGCTGAAAGTAGATACCTGGACCTCAAAAGTAGGCAAATGTTGGACCACAACCCATTCAAAGAGCTAAAAGGGCTGCTGTCCCAAAAAGTCTGGGCTTGAGGTATTATCATTACAGACTCAGAGCCCGCATCAAGCTCAGAAGAGTTTTTGGTTGGCTCCTCTGACACTTTTAGCGCAGGTAACAGCTTCAGTGTGTCTCTCAAGAATGAATCTTCCTGCGTTGCAGTTTCCAACGTGTGGCCGACGATATATGCTGCCCAACCAATTAGCTTAATGCCCTTGAGGGGCCTACTAGACAGTGATTTCTCCATTTTGGAGGCTCTCTCCTTTTGTAATTAAACCGAAGCCCATATGGGAGGCTCCTTCCGATTCAAGATCTTGAGCCCTAAAACCGTTCTAGAGACCCTTTCCACTTAAAGACCCTAAACCCATTTTTCAAGCTTTGTGCATTTTGCGACCCAGACAGATACATCCTTGCCGGCAGGCCAAAAAGCGTCCAACGCCGCGAAGCCTCATGGAGGTAAGTTCAGCAGGGCTACAAGCCAGGGTCCATGTACTCATGTTAGTCATGCACGTACCATTCGGGCCCACCAGCGTTCCTCTCGCTCTAGATATGCACATGTGTATATATATATATTAGAGAGAGCAAGGTATGTCCACATCTGGCCATTTCGAGGTCAAAGCATATGTTACCTGGATACGTGAAGCCTTACGTGAAGCTCCAGAAGTCAAAGATCAAACCGTGGTTTAAGATAGGAGAGGCTGAGAGCTACACTATGTGGAGGTTGCAGCATTCCAAAAAAGTATAGGGTTTAGTGAAGAGTACCTATAAACGCTCTATCTATACCCAGAAGTAGGCGAACGTAGGTGCCCAAACCCAGAAGAAGAGTCGAAAGGTCACTAGACATGTTTGAGTCGGTGTGAACGCTTTAGCGATTCGTCCAGGGTGCCGTTGGACTGTAGCGGAAGCGGCGAACGCTATGCGAACATACAGCTCCTCTTTG
>CAJNIZ010045933.1:26641-41876 GCA_905231905.1 Symbiodinium pilosum
GAAGTATAACATTGAATCCTTTCCGAATCACTGTAACCCCCAACTCTCCCATACGCACGTACAAGGATGGTTGAACCTCCATAAACCGGGTCAAAAAGGCCAGTACTCTACAGTACATGCCTCTTGCGATGCTATTAAAACCACTAAAGCCTGAAAATCTCAGTGAGTGGGTGGACCCCTTAACACTAAATCCTAAACCCTAAATCCTAAACCCTAAGCCCCAAACCCTAAACCCTAGACCCTAAACCTACCACCTGCCAGGCGGCTGTCCGGAGTGAGGATCCTGTTCAGGAGATCTCATAGGTGGTTTCGGGTTTTGAGGTTTAGGGTTTGGGGGTTTGGGGTTTAGGGGTTGGGGTCTAGGGTTTAGGGTTTAGTGTTTAGGGTTTAGGGTTCAGGGTTTAGGGTGTTTGGGGTTTGGGGTTCGTTGGTTTGGGGTTTAGGATTGTTTAGGGTTTGGGTTTTTGAGGGGTGAAGCCTATATGAGCCTGTAAGGAATTATGAGCTCATCGTCGCATGGTACAACACTTTTAGGAACTTGCAAAATATTGCCCACCTGTCTTTGGCTTTCCTTTACATGTTGGTCCTCGCCCCAGTTCTCCGGAGATCAGAACCCACAAAGGTGGGACAGCGGAGTGCAGGTGAGCTTTGAACTGTGGGCTGCGGATTGGCCGCATAAGGCCGAGGAGAAGATGTCCTACACCCTGAAAACCTCAAAGCCTCCAAAGCACAAAATCCGCTTGAACCCTAAACCCTACACCTGTTGTCAGCGCAGGAGAAGTTATCCTCCGCGAACCCACTTTATGGGGGTGGCACACATCGCTCAAATCAGCAGCTTGGGACGTTGTTTCAGAAGTTAGGATTGCCACTTAAGCTGACTGTCCGCTCAATCGGTAATGGTGGCTTTATGGAGGTTGGAGGTTGATTGCCTAGACCTCCAACTACGCTCACTTAGGGCCTAGGTACCGGCTATTAGGGACCATATATCCCCAACTAGGGGTACAAGGAAAGTCTTGTGATAGGGCTGATGAGGAAGTGTTGCCGTGTTGGGGCTGGTCCTACCTTTGAAGGTTCAAGATTGAGAGGTTTTGAACGTTGTGACCTTCAGGGAAGCTTAGGATTCAAGAGCTCCACAATGTTGAAATGCCCCAGCTCCAAACCTGCAGCTTGCTTTCAACACATGCAGGAGTTTCACTGCTATAGTTTCTGTTGTAGTTTCTTTGGGGAGGACCGCTGCCATCAGGGCCCTCATTATAGTCCTGCGGGGTTGTTTGGGTACCCTCATCTTCACACACGCCAAGCCTGAAAAAGGCTCTTAAAGCCTTCTGGTACCTTGGCCCAAAAGAAGTCTGTAGTAACATAGCCTTGCCCGCTGTTGTTTTAGAGCATTTGGGTGACTAATGTGGAGGTTCAAGTAAGGGTTTTTCACACAATCATAGACCTTTTTGGGGGTTTATGTGGGGCACGGAACCTTCAATTTGAGATATCTTCCCCATAGCATGTGTGTTAGCGGGCCGGGGGGGACCTATTCTTAAGGGGAGTACAGATGCGGCAAGGTGCAAAGAGGACTCTCGAACACCCGGCCCGGGCTCGTACCGGACGTTATCTACCTTCCCAAACTCTGCGAAGGACGAGGACGCACAGAATAGGGCTGTGGGGGGAATGGAGTTTAGGATTCAGAGTGTTGGGCTTCCAAAAGGGGAGGGTGTTATCAAAGGGGTTGTAGGGGTAGGGGCTTTTGCCCGGAACCGAAAGCTAAGAAATAGTTCGCTTTTCAGAATATCTGGCCTTGAGACGATGTCGTACCCTTCCCACTCCCGTTTCCCCCTAAGCGGCACCATACAGGGAATATTTCTACATATACAGGAGTATGGGGTCATGACTTAAGAGCCACAAGAAGTAATACAGCCCGTACAGGAGCACACAAAAAATGGTTAAGAATGACAACAGTACAGTGGCAATAGTCGTACCTAAACCCCAAAAGTAGGTAAAGTAATAGCCCAAAACACCCAAATATAGCCCAAAAGGCAACTATTCTACATACTTTTGGTGTTCAGGTAGGGACTTGTGACTTCTGACGAAAACCCATGCAAATATCGTAGAAATTGCCCATGAACTTGATGCAGTCAAAACTTCTCCCGCATTCTTCATGCATGTGTACGCCAGTGTATGCATATGATGCTTGTTTTTGTGCTCTCGTAGAAGATATATAAAGGATGGGCAGTGGATTCCTGGCAGATGGTATTCAACTGGAAAATCATAACGCCCTCAACAAAGACGATAGCGTCAACATGCACCCCGAATATTGGAAAAGGATAACACACTCACCAGTCTTCCACTCACCAGTAGCCCGGACCACAAACAATAAGCGTACATCGTATAGGCATGCACTTCTATTCATGGCACAGGATGTGAACCTTGCATTGGCATTTGCAGTCAGGTGAAGGCTGCATCAAGCTTTTCAGCAGAAACTGCTTTTGCGACCCCCTGTACCGAAAGTTCATTGGGTCGACTTAGTACGAGCAGGTCGCTTTGCCTAAGCTGTAGGTAAATGGGGACTTCCCGAAATTAGGGGAACCTTTTGGCGGGTCCCCATAATAAGGATTATGAGATTCGGGAGTCTATATTGGGGTTCCCCCTATGTTGCGAAACCACCAAATGCACTGGAGGGAATCTTCCTGAAGAGGTATGCAACCACAGCATCTTTCAACGCGCTCCGCGAAGCTCCTTCCCTGATCTATTGTACCGTTTTGCCCTATAAAACCCTAAGAGACCAAGGACGCAAATGATTGGGTTTTTAGGGTCCAAATACCATATTTTTTGTGACCTGAAATGAGGCGTTATAGTCAGCCTTGAATAGTTTGGAGTGTGCAAGGGGATTGTACATTCATCTATAGGGATTCTAGGGAACTGTTGTGTGAAATTTGGCGCTCTTGTAGACGCATGACCCAAAGGGTCCAAGTACCCAATAATTAGGTACTTCGGTTTTGGTTAGCAGTAATTCTAGTACAGGTTTGGGGGTAAGTTTATGGTATTAGGTATTAGGCGGTACTTGGACCCTTAGGGTGATACCTTGGCGTCCCCGAACTGGAGCAAGGTTTGCTCAGCGGACGGGCCTCTACTTTCAGTCGCGTGGCCGACATCTCGAACCCGTTCCTTGTCTTGGAACTCACACCAGTGATAATGAAGTCTCCATGGCCTAGTATACTCCTTAATACCTCCTCTAAAGCCCTATGCATTCGGGGGCTTCGTAGGTTGGAGGTCATGTTTGGCTCGATCTAGGAAGACATGTTTCGAAGCACTAGTGTTATGAATGATAACCGTCTTTTTACGGGGCTATTATACAGGCAAGTACCTGATTCGAAACTGGCATTTCCCTTCCTGATTTAGCAGTGGAATTGCTCAGGCCTTCCGGGTTCAGATTGCCTTTCAGCCAATACGCGTAGGCTACATGCCTTTGCTTCTCTTTCTGCTGGCAAAGGGTCAAGGTGCCACAAAGGACATAATCGCAAGTCTACAGGTGTCTCGTTGTGCCGCCAGTGGTCACCATGTTCCACGAGCAGGTCGGCTTGAATGAGAAATGGGTTGTGCAAGGTCTTTATAGGGTTAGGGTTCAAGGTTCAGGGAGGGGTCGCTGGCCTCATTCATGCGCATGATTTGGCTTTGGTTGGATATTGCCCTCTCTCAGTACCTGTTGGAGAATATCTAAATGTGTTTATATAGGGGTTTCCCATATTAGGGATACCTCTCTGAAATTCCCCATAAACAGGTGTATAGTAATTTGGGGGTCTATATTGAGGTCGCTAGGCTTTGGGAAACTACCATAGATAGCCCTTGCTAGCACCCCATCATGGACTGTTACTGGGCGGGGAGAGTCTCCAATGCATTGGCTGTGTTTGCTGGGGCAACTAGGGTTTAGGGTGGCAACGCAAGAAATGACGCAATTACGATCCCCACTTTGATGGCAATGGAACGAATAAGAACCCTTGCGAAAAAAATCGGACCTAACCCAAAAACGAATGGCATTGGAGGATTCATTGATAAATCACCCAACACCTTACACCCGCAAACGCTCAATCCCATGAACCTCATAGACCATAATCCTAGATAAGGTTCCCACTTTCCGCAAGAGGCCCTAAACCCTGAACCCCAAACCCTAAACCCTAAACCCTAAACCCCAAACCCCAAACCCTAAGCTGCCTTTTTGACAGGCGGGCACGGAGCCCCAAAGGATGTCGGCTGGCAAGCGGCTGGGCCGCAGCTTCTGAGTTTCGGGGTTTGAGGGTTTAGGGTTCAGGGTTTGTGGGTTATGGGGTTTAGGGCTTTGGGGTCATGGGATTGAGTGTCTCAAGTTCAAGGTTTTGGGGTCATAGGATTTAGGGTTTGGGGTGTAGGTTCATGGACCTCAAAGGATCCAGAAGATTGGCTCAAACTCCCCAAAAAAGTCATGAGTCTGCTTATTTGTGGAGTTCTGGTAAGGATTTGTAGAGATTTGCGCATGTGAAGGCAAAGTCCAGACATGTCACGGAAACTTGGGAATTTGTGAAGTATAAACTTTAGACAAAACCCTGAGGGTCCAAGGACCCAAACTTGGATCCTAAAACCCCACTATTGGAATCCTTGGGCCCTCTAGTGGCCTTTTCCGATTTGAGATCCTGTGGACGCAGGGGATCTTACAACACTTGTGAACCCCATAATACTATACTGACATGCCTAGACCCTGGATGTCTTGCTTTTTTGTGATATGCCCTATAGATATGCAGGACACAACCCCAAAAAAGAAGGACCAGGTAGTAGGTGCAAGATTTCTTTCCTCCATCCACTGTTTTGGCGCGACTTCTGTGGTTTCTGGGGCTAGGGCTTTGAGCCTACGGAGATGAGCCGTTCCTGGTAGAGGTATCTGATGTGCCTACTTGTTAGTATACAAAAAATATTTTTTTTTTTTTTAAAAAAAAAAAACAGAATAGCAATGATGATGATAAGAACAAAAGCCATATTAAGATGGGTAATAAGAATGGTTTAGACAACGATATTATTGTATTGTATGCTTTAGGAGGACCCCCCCACCCTGTAATAGTAGTATAATAAGAATATAAGCGGACCCCAATATAATCCCTACTATCCCTTATAGTCACTAAATATTACTGGGTGGGGGGTCCACCTGATGTATGCTTGGTTTGAGACCTTGTAAGCTCTGCCCTGACATTTGTAGTTCTAGCTGCCGAGCCATCTCCCAGTGGCTATCAGGTTGTACCAGAGGATCCAAAGTACCCAACAAGGTAGGGACTCCGGGTCAAAGTACTGAATACTTTGGGGTTTAGTTCATGGATGTGGTTTTGGGGGTCTAGCGGTCATAAAGAAACCCAAAAATGTGGTTCCCGCACCAGTACCCTCACAAGGACATTTTTTGTAAAAAAAACCTTGGCTATTTTTCTCAAAGCCCTCAACTCTATATAGCCTAACCCCTAGCTAAGCCTTAAATTGTCCCAAAAAACCTCTGACAGCCAAGGACAACTGTGAACACCCTCCCGCCCTGCAATCCGGACCATCGCATCCTCAAAGGACATTAGGGTTTAGGCTTTAGGGTTTAGGTTTAGGCTTTAGGATATAGGGTGTGCATTTTCTGTGGCTGGCAAAAGTATGGGACTTTCCCAAAAGTGTGGGTCCCTATTTGTGGGGTCTGTCTGTATAATATGGAAACCCTCATATCCCCAAACCCGAATCCCTAAACCTAAACCCCAAAGATTATTTCTGGGGTGTTTAGACGTTCGGAGGTGCTTCGGGGGCTTCCGGAGGCTTGCCGCTCAGATTGTGTCGATTTCAGGGTCTAGGCTTTAGGTGTTGAGGGAGGTCTAGAGTTTAGGCTTGAAGGGCTTAGGGAGGATGAGCCAAAACCCTAGAACCTCAAACCCCACACCCCAAACCCTAAACGGGGCTGCGGCAGCATATATTGCCAAGGGTGCGCAGAAGCTCAGCGTGGGCCCGAAGACTTCTCGAAGATTCCGAGGATTCAGTACTCATGTATCTCCCTAAAATTACACACCGTTACCATTACCGAAGTTCCAAATTCGCAAGTATGTTCCAAGTACCCAAGTATGAATACTTGGGCTTTTCGGACCTTATGCAAAAATGATCACTGGCAAGCCGGGAGTAAAGCTTCATAGTCTTCAGCCATTGATTCGCAACCGAGAAAATCCAAAGCCGTAAACCAGCTGCTGCATGCTTCCAACCCCGCACCCTGACACCTCAAGCCGCCATCCTAATGTCTCAACCCGAAATCATTTAACCCCAAACCTGACCAAACCCTTAACCCTAAGCCCTTCACCCTGAACTCTTAACTCTGGACCCTAGACTCTTAACCCTAAACCCTAAACCCTTCACCTTAAACCCTTCGCCCTGAACCTGCCAAGATTTCATCCTTGAAGCCAGGACATGGCGGCTCTGTCCCTCGAGGGCACGGGCTGCCTTTCTGAGGCAAAGCAAGACATGGGTGCTTCATAAAAAGCATCTAGGGTTTAGGGTTTAGGGGGCTAATAAGCCTCAGGTGGTAGGGTTAAGGTTTAATTTGTAAGGTTTAGGGTTAGGGCTTACAAGTTTTAGGGTTTGAAAGGTTTAGGGTGTAGGATTTACGGTTGGTTTTTTAGGATTTAGGGTTTAAAGGCGTCCTTCTTATACGGGGTTTCTATGGCTTGGGATTTCTTCTTATACTGGGGCTATGGAAGGTTTAGTTAGGGTCCCAGTTTGGGGCTTCGGGTCAATTGATGCGGCTATCCGGGGCGGAGGTTTAGGATTTTAGGTCTCAGTCAGGCTGTCGAGCTTATAAGTTATGACCCTAGGGATCCAAGTATACAAATAATACCTACATTGGGCCCTAAAGTCTGTGAATATGTGCTGTAATTGGGCTATTTGGATCCTAAGGCTGAGGTTTAGGGTTTAGGTTTAGGCGTTTTACCCTTACCCTAAACCTTCGAGTTTATAAGTTATGAAGTTTGGGGTTTATAGGCTTTCTACTAGCGGCAGGATGCCTGTAGGTAAGCCGCAGAGCTTCAGGCCTGCTAGGGCTAAGGGCAAGTGGATTTTTGGGTTTAGGGTTTAGGATTTAGGGTTCAGGGTTTAAGGTTTAGGTGAATTCCCCTTACAGCAAAAGCCCCTAAATATGTAGTAATTAAGGCCTCGATATACCTACAATAGTCCTAGGTGGTAGCCATCACTGGGTGGGGGATTGATCGCAAATTGGGGGCAATTTAGTGTTCGCTAAAGGTCCAAGTACGCAAGCAGTACATACCTCGACCCTCCTCCTACCCTGAATTAGGGCCTAAGTACTCACTATTAGGGACCATATATCCCCAATTAAGGGTACAAGGAGGGTCTTGGTACTTTTTGACCCAATGTATTGAGAGTATAGGAAATGTACTCGGGTCCTCAAGGTTGGTGATGTGTCAAAAGCTACGTCGCTTGTTTTTGACAGTGACAGGGCTGGAATCTTCAGAGAATAGCCATTGTGCAAGTGCTACTGGCCCTATATTACTCAGAGGTGGGTATCACAACTCCAGTCTTAGGCCAAATGTGAATACTTTTTTGCACTGCTTACAGCCTCGCAACACCCGCGTCAAGCCTTAGGTAGACTTCGCTGAATGGCGGATACTCACGAATTCCGCGGCATGTGTATTCAAGATAGTAGAGTTTAGGTGGCCCGAGTCCTTCTGACTCTTCTCTCCCCGAGGAAGTTACTGGGGGGTGCCTTTTTTAAACACCGCGAAAGATAATGACTGCCAAAACGGGATCCTGAATGTTCGAACCTTCTACGATTCTGTGAGAGGACTCTGGCCATGACAAAGAAGCCTAACATTGCAACTGCTGGCAGAAACGCTGCCGCGGACTCGCGCGTGAGCGCCAAAAAAGATGCAGGTGGCCTTCGGAATTGCTGCTCTCACTTGTGTGAAGTGTCTCAAACACATGGCGTGTCTCTAGTGTGATGAAGGTTAGGTTAATCCCCCCCAAAGCAATAGCTCTTACATATGGAGTTCCTTCATAGGGCCTTAATATACCTAGAATGGTCCCTAGTGGCACCATTACGGCCCATTACGTACTGGTTGGGGGATTGACCCAAGATGAAGGCATTTCTTGCACGTAATTTTTTAGGATGATCGAGCTGCCATCTCCAAGTTGGCTGTCAAATTGGGCTCACTGTTGTGCGTAAAGGAAGAAGGGAACTTCTTATTGGGGCGCGAAATTCGCCACTGATTAGGGTTTTGAAAGCTCCCTCAATGTGCGTGGCGGGTTGTGCAGCAGGCTGCTGCATTCTGGGGCAGATGTTTACTGTCTGCTTCGGGGCCGCTGCGCTATCCAGAGACACACCTGACCACAAAGTGTTGCTGAATATCAGCTTTTGCCCTAAACCAGTATATGAGCTATGGTCTAAACTCCTAGTATCCCCCTTAATATGCCCTATAATAATTCCCTATATAATTCCCTATATACCCCCTTTAAGGAGTTTAGACTATGGCTTATATAGTGCATCCTTAGGCTCTCAGGGCCAACAGTCCACTGGGAAAGCCCTATAGAAGCGGACCCTCAGGATATCCCTATAAGGTTTAGGGTTCACGCTCGGGTTTAGGATTTAGGGATTCCAACTAGGGGACTCCTCATTTGGAAGATACCTAAGCTTTACAGCCTACATATCCCCTGCTTATAAGGGTTCCTCCCGCCTTCCACCCCCACGACGCGCTAACAACGCAGTCCTCTGATCATCCATCTTTGTTTAGGATTTGGGCTGCGGCCAAGGCTTCCTGACATCCTCATAGCCTAGGGCCGAATCCGGCATTCGTGGAGAAGGGAATGCAGAAACGGTGCAATGACCTGCAGCGTGCAGTTGGACATCCCGTAAGAAGACATTACTCCGGCCATATTACGTGCAAGCCAAACTCGGAGATTCACCGTTAGTTTACACGGGATGACAAGTGCCCAAGCTTCATTATCTCCATAGCTCGCCTATTCAAACCCTAAACCCCTAAACCCCTAAACCCTAAACCCCTAACCCCTACACCCTAATCCAAGTCGTCCTGCGTCAGTGGCACTGCGTTCTGAGGCCAACCTTCGTTTCAGGAGATGACGCCGAGCCGGTGTTGAATACTATAGGGGCCTAAATAAGTTCCAATATTACAATATTGTGGTTCCATATTCCTTGTATAGTTATAGTATAGGGTACTTCAAATAGACCTCAAAATGTCATCGGTAATTATTCAGGCCCCCATAATACTAGGTGTGGGACACTATTTCAGGGGGCTCTAGCCATTGCTCGAGCTACTTGTTTTGGTACCCTGTGAGAGGGTGTGGCCTTGAATGCCTATACATTTGCTATTTGGGCGTGCGGTGCGGGTAGCGTGGACATATGTACACGGCACGGGTTCCGCCGTCAGCAGCAGGATGCATCACTAGGATTCCTGTCGCCAACCAGATTCTTACATGTGGTCCAAATCTTGCTCCTGCTGGCTTCAGACGAAGATGGCTGTGTCTTCGGGGTTGGGATGCTGCACATTCAGAGCCAACTATACGGCTTGAGTCCTTGTGATCAGAGTTGCGGCTTGAGTCCTTGTGGTCAGAGTTGAGGCGTGCAACCAAAAGTCAGGTATGAAAAGTTCAGATAAGTCCTGACTATGCTGAAGCATGCATTGCAACTTAAAAAAATACCCTAGTATACCCCGTTTAGGTAGCTAGAATCTTAGGCAAGTCCTTGCAACTCCAAACCCTAAAGCCTGAGCCCCGTAATCCTAAACCGAATTTGCGGCAAGCAGGAGCGAGTGATCCTGTCCTCTGCCATCAGAGTGGCAGAGCCGCGGTGCCAACACCGGCGCGGAGGGGGGGAGGGGGTCTTAGGGTTTAGGGTTCAGGGCTTAGGGTTCAGGGCTCAGGGTTGAATGTTAAGGATTTAGGGTTCGGGGTTTATAGAGTTTACAGGGTTTAGGGTTTCTAGGATTAAGGGTTTAGGGGTGAGGGTTTGGGGTTGGGGGGAATAGCGATAATACAGAATTTGGGATGCTGAGCGAGAGTCTAACCTTTTTAACCGCAGATGCTGGCCTGCCCTCCCTGATTTCTGGTCTCACCAGTTTGATTTCTACACTGTATTACCTCCAATCCTCCCCGACCCCAAACACACACCCCTAAACACGTAATCCTAGAAAACCTAACCCCTGTAATAAAGAAACCAAATCCTAGTTCATGGTATTATCGAGAACCTTCTTGGTTGAGACTGAGGGTGTGTTTAGGATATAGGGTTTATAGGGCCGTTCTTGAGAATCAGAATGAGGCTTCCCGCGTCCATGTGGTTCCTGCTCCCGCAATCTATAATGTAGAGTCCAGTCCGAGCGCATGGAAGATGGAAATATGATTGTCTATGTCATAATTGCGTTTCCCTCTGTCTAGGTTTACGCCAAGGCTCAATCCTAAGACCCATAAACCCGAAGACCCATAGACCTCAAGCCCGAAATCGTATGTAGGCGTATGTAGGCATATGAACTCCGGCCGAAACTCCATAAATGGGTTTATATAGAGGATTCTATAGGGGAGCAGTATAGAGTGTTGTGGGGGTTTTTGAGGGGGATACTTGGAGTTTAGACCCTAAACCCTAAACAATATGTTATACGGGTCAAAATCTATATTATACGGTTATTAATGGGGATACTAGGTGTTCAGACTATAGCTCATATACTGATATGCCAAGCCTTCTGGCACGTACGGCAGCCAGATGGTAAGGCAAGGTTAGGGCTAAGGATTTAGGATTCAGGTTTCAGGGTTTAGCGTTTAGGATTCAGGGTTCAGGGCTTAGAATTCAGGGTTAGGGTTCATAATTAGGGTTTAGGGCTTATGAGGTCTTCTGAACAACCTAGGCTTAATGAAGGGGCCGCGATACTTACCAATCGTATGGTCTGAAAGTCTGTTTACGATTATGGTATAGGGTACCTCAGATAGACTTCAACATGCCATTGGTAACACTTTTAATTCCTCTGCCTCAATGGTTTCTTCGTCTACAGTCTACAGGGCCCAGAAGGGCAATATTCGCTTTTCAAGGCATATACCCCAAAGGAGCTTTGCGGCTGCAAAGGACAGCACAAAAGTAGGCTGTAAGGTTTGATTACAGTCAACTCAGCGGTAGCCATGGTGCGCTTATATGCCAAATGATGCAACAACAACCCCTTTCCCAATCTTGGAGTACTACACTTGAATACGTTTTTGGTTCCAAGATGACTAGCTTATGTAGAGTGGCTCCAGAAGCCAATTTTACGCTGCAACTCACACGCGCTCTAGGCTTAGCAACAGACGGGGTGGAGTAGAGCTTGGGTAGGTGTCTCAGGACGTTGAAGCCTAGGTTGGTGCCTTGAGATCATCAGATCTCTACCTTTTCACACTAGCGCACTGCTTTGTCCAAGTTGAACTCCGAAGAGGGAGCCTAGTCATTCTCTTATAGCCTAATTGCCCTGGTCCCTAATTAAGCCCGCCTCCCACCCCTTCACCCACCCTTAACCGTCAGGCAGAATCGGACGCGATCAAGCACAAGCTGACCTTCTGAAAGCTTTCTGAGTTGAGTGCCGACAAGTAGGGTTTAGGGTTCAGGGTTGAGGGCATGTGATTGACAAAGCCGAAAGCAGGTGTCATTTTAAAAGTTTTCCGTTGCTTCCAACTTGGTGCTTACTTTGCGTTGATTTACAGCCCCCTGCGCAACTCTGCCATCTAAGCCAACATGTTCACAGCGTGTGAAGTTTCCTTGCGCTGTAGCGCCATAGAGCTGAAAAGCCAGCATCACCTTGTTCAGAGCATTTGAGAGAAAAAGCCAAAGACACTGGCACAGGGCGGCTTGTTCTGCTTGACCAGCAGTCGTTGAGGATTAGGATGTTGAAGCCCCTACGACTCATCAGCGGCTTGCTGGCGTGAAAACAATGCCTTACTGGGCTGCTGTCCAGGAACTTGAATTAAGTTACCATGATATGAGTACATTGTAAATATGAGGGTTTCCTTAGTATAGCAACCCTAAACCCTAAACCGCATATATACCCTTATCCCCTTACTATAGTAACTTAATTTCCTGCACAGCATCCCAACATCTAAGCAGATTGGTGGTCGGGAGGTTCACGTAAGGGGTTTAGCGGCCTAGGGTCTAGGGTAGAGTCAGGGCAAATCCTGAAACCCCATCTATCCCTATACCTCTCGAAACGGACCTGAGGGGTTTCCTCTGGGTAGGCCCCTGGGATATTTAAGATTTTCCCTAATGGCTTTAATAAGGGACCCTATATACTACTATTTTTCAATGGGTTTTAGGGGCCAACCTAGTTCTAAAAAGGGTTTGCATGTCAGTTTGGCGCAGGGTGGGTACCGCATGTCTTGCCTTGAGCCTCCCAGGAGCACTGGTTCAACTTTGGGCGGTTCAGGGTTTAGGGCTCTAAAGGATGCCGTGAGGTATACGTTAAAGCTCTGAGGACTTGTAAGTCTGGAAGGACTTTTTGAGTAGGTTGTAAAAGTGGCTATAAATCCTCTAGCTGGGATTGGCCTGCTTATAACCACCACCTTAAACCCTAAACCCTAAACCTCTAAACCCTAAACCCGAAACCCAACCCTAAACCCCTGTAAAACGCAGTCACAGGGGGTCCCCTGAGCCTCTTTGTAGGTGGAATGGAGGGATTCTGCAGCACCTGATTAAGCGCCCAGGGTGCGTTCGTGGCTTCATGGCCAAGAGATTAGAGGTCTCCATAGGGTTTAGGGTTTAGGGGTTTAGAGTTTGAGGGAGAAAGATCCGCCTTGAAGGGATAGGGTATCCTGACATAATTTGCAAATGTCAGCCCTGGACGCCTTAGCCGAACCATTTGACTCAAATCTGGAAGGCTCAAGTTCAGGCATCGTTTGCTGCAAAGGCTGTGCAAGTCACGCACATCTTGAACGCGACCCCCCCCCCAAATGATGAAGCCTACTTCTCAGAACGTTTCCTTCGAAGCCACTGTTGGCCGCTTGCCAGCTGGAGCATTTCTGCTAGCTTCTTTCTCATCAAGTCGAACCTTTGAAGCCCTTGCACTTGACCTGTTCATCCCGAATCTTTACCTATAATCTCACAACAACTTTCCCAGCCTGGCTCTGAGCCCTCAAATCCCCAAACTTTCCACGCCCCCAAAACACTCCCCGCTGCCATGGCTGATTCCGTGGACCTTACCGCGCTGAAACGGCGGCTGAACGATGTGGGCGTGCTCTCACCCAGCACCTGGGAAAGATTCAGAGTTCAGATAGATTCCCAGCATTTAGGGCTTAGGGTTTAGGGCCCAGATGGCACAGACCCTACAAGAGACCTCCTGGGTTCCCTTTTGATTCCTTTCTATTCTTAGCGGGTGTGTCCTGTTTGGGGAAGGTGGGTGCCTAGGAATCAGGGGCTCAAGATACAGGTTTTGGGGTTGTAAAGGGATTCCTCTAAACCCTACGCACTAAAAGTGTTGGTCGTTTGAACCCTAAACCCTAAACCCTGAAATTCTACATGAGCTATAGTCTTAAACTCATGAAAGGGGGTTTTATAGGGGATTATATAGAGGACTACTATAGGGGCTATTAAGGGGGATACTAGGAGTTTAGACTATAGCTCACATGAGGTTCTAGGGTGACTGCCGAAAAAGAGCGGCTTGTGAGGGTTAGGATCCAGGATAGGAGGTGGTAGTTTCCTTAACTAGGGGGACCCCAAAATGGACCTATAGTTAACATGTTATTTAGGCGTTCCCTGAAAATGCTTTGTATTTCGGTTCATTCTAACTTATAACCCTCAAAATCATAACCAGCTGTAGTTATAATTCTACCCGGGGTGCAGGGCACTTAGAATTATAATCCTAGTTATAGGGACCCCAAACGGGACCCCTGATTTTGGGAAAACCCTAGATGAGGAGGTACGGTTGGAAGCTTCGTATGGACATGAGGATCTTTTGCATGAGGTTTTGGTTTAGCATTTCGGGTTTTGAGTTTTGGTGAGGGATACTGTCGATACCACCCTAGGGAACAAGGTGTGCCAGGTGTAGATGTGATACTTTATGGATGAACTTTCAACAAAACATTGCACACGGCATGGTCTGCATTTCCCGCGTACTTGAGAAGTTATATGGTTCCAGGCAGCCTTAGTGAGACCTAGATTTGCACTGCTCGTAAGCTATGTTGGTTGTGCAGAACTTTAGGATTTAGATCATGGTGTGATCTAGGGAGGGTGGACGGGCTCTAGAAGTTGGAGAAGCAGTTTGTTATGGGTATATTATAGTCTGTTATGGGTGCATTATAGTACATTATGGGTATCTTATGGGTATATTAGAGTGTATTATGGGTATATTATGGGTATATCTCTGTGTGACGATTTATGACTAAAGAACATGCAGGGCTTCTGCTCTGGAAAACCAGCCACAAAACCTGTACCTGGACCAGACGTCTCCCATGGGCTTCAAGTTCTAGTTGCGCATTGCAAAGGGCCACTTGAAGATGCTGCAGTTTACTAAGCTTTTGAGCTTTACACCCTTGATCAGGTAACCTTTTCAATCATCCGACCGCACGGGATGTGATCGGGACCAGGGCTTCCATAACTAGGGGACACCCATCATAGGGCTCCCGCACGAAAGTTTTTTCCTGCAGGAAATCCCTAAGCCCTGAACCCGCCCGAGACCGTAAACCCACCCTAAACCCTGTACACCCACCCTACACCCGAAACCCACCCCAAACCAAACCCACCCTAGACCTTAAACCCTTCCTAAACCCTAAACTCACCCTAAACCCTAGACCCACCCTAGAATTTAAACCCACCCTAAACCCTAGACCCACTCTTAAACCCTACGCCCACCCTAGACCCTAAACCCTAACCCCTAAACCCTAGACCGCAAACCCTCCTAAACCCTTCTGATGAGCAGAGGTCGAAGCGACGACCACGAAGGTTGGCGCAACTGCTTGCTTCAGCTTTGTGGCGAGTACCTGGGGTCCGAGGCCAGGTGTTTAAGGTTTAGGATTTAGGGTTTGGGGTTTGGGGTTTAGGGATGAAGGGTTTAGGATTTAGGGTGTAGGGCTTAGGCTTGAGGGGTGCAAACCTTTCAGTGGGGTTATAGGGGATATCTAGGGTGTATAAGGTTAATGGGAAGGAAAATGGAAGCTAACAATTTAGGCTGAGGATATCCACGAAGATCTACGGAGAAGGGCTAGGTGTAAGCTTTCTGTATAATGCGGTTTAGGGTTCAGGGTT
>CAJNIZ010045934.1:22302-33835 GCA_905231905.1 Symbiodinium pilosum
GGGGCCTAATTCCCTAATAGTTATATATATGGACCCTCTGGGTTAGGGTTTAGTCGTACATTGAACGCACGCTGTAGCATCTCTTAGTGCCCCAATGAGAACCTTATGTACAAATCCCCAAAAGGACGAGGCTGCTGTGTCTAAGGAGAGTCGCACAGAACATGCGGCTAGATTTTTTGAGAGAGGTCCCGTCCCCCAACTTAAAATGGAGACCTTTCACCCAATCATCTCTGCCCCTGGCTCTTCAAGGGCAACCCCCATTTGGAGAAACCCTTACTGTAGGGGCCTAAATAATTGCGAATATGATGGTTCCAGATTCCATGTATAACTATAGTATATGGTACCTCAGATGGACTTAAAAATGATATTGGTAGTTATTTGGGCCCCTGTAGTACATGGTTCCGCCTAAACCTAAGCCCTAAACCCTTGTCAAGGCCTAGAAGACCAATTGCCCATGTGTTGGGTTTGTGCCCTCGGGGCTGGATATGAGCTATAGTCTAAAACCTCCTGAAAGGGGGTCTCTGTAGGGGAGTACAATAGGGGTTAGGAAGAGGGATATGAGGAGTTTAGTCTATAGCCCGTATAGACATCATTTCTCTAAACCCTAAAGCGTAAACCCTAGACCTTAAGCCCTAAATCTTAAACCCTAAACCTGAAACCCTTCACTCTTAAACCCGAAGCTGGAATCCCTAAGCCTTGTCGGGGACTACGGAGACCTGTGTCGACAGAGCCCGTACGAAGCATTCCCTTTGTTCCCAGGCATTATGTATCGTCTACTCCATAATTCCGGGCTACCAAGAGGGGCCTTCAATTCGATTTGTCGGTGGTAGGGTGTGGAGGTTGGTGGAACATTAGAAGGAGAACAGAATATGGGTGGTTGTTAAGATTATGGTCCCTTTTTGGGTACCCTAAATATTAGGTGCCGTATTATAATAGGGATCCAAAAAGGGACCATAATTTTGACAACCACCAATATGCATGTTTGAGTGCTTTCAGGTCCTTGGTGTGCCCGCGTCCTCCTTGTATCAAGCCGTAAACCTGCTTGGTGTGACATTACAGGTTCCCATGGGTCTTTGGTGCGGAGTTCAGGGTTTAAAGAATCGGATCAGATCTTGTGTAGACTCCAGGTTTTTGTATCTAGGGTTTTGGGTTTGGCTTTTATGGCAGCTGTAACTGAGCAGCAGTCTAAATACTAAAGCACAACTTGGCCTATCATTTTGACTGCAGCCCTACAAGCGCATAGAAGCAAAAGGTTTAGGCAGTAGGGTTTGGCGTTCCTGCCTGCGCATACCTAAACACAACCAAATAAATCCGTAAACCCCCAAATCCTAGACTAAGTTCAAAAAACAAAACTAAACCCTGAACCCTAAACCCTAAGCCCCCAAGCCCTAAATCCCCAAACCCTAAACCCGAATCCTAAACTCGAACCTGGTGGCTGAGGATCCTTTCGTGAAGGAAGACCTCCTTATAAGCAGCCTCCTGGCACCACATGAGCTATAGTCTAGATAAACTCCTTGAAGAAGGGTCATATTCTAAACCCTAAGCCATATAATATATGGCCTAGGGTTTAGGATTTAGGATTTAAGTTTGGGGTTTAAACCCTAAACCCTCAAACCCGAAACCCTAAATTACTGTTACAGGGCTTATTAAGGGGGATACTCGGAGTTTTGAGCACTTGGGGTCCGACGTAGGGACCCCTTCACCCTGTAATACGGACCATAATTGGAATAGGGAGGGTTTAGGGTTTAGGGGGTACCCTTTAAAGGGGGATATAGGGCTTTTATAGGGTTTAGGGTTTAGGGCTTTTAGGGTTTAGGGTTTATAGGAGCTGCAAAAGATCATGGTGATAACATTCGGGTTTTGTGATATTCCTGTTATGGCACTTTTGCAGGCTGTGTGTCCACCTCACCCCTGAACCTTCTGCGTGTACGTATGTACCCTGTTAGGACCCTATGATTCCACATAGGAAGGGCCTATGTGCCATACTTGGGTAGCGCATGTTTCAGATGTTCTGGCCGTGGTTTCTTCAGAACTTATGAGAGGTATGGTCTTACTATTTCTTTTCGGTGAGAATATGTTGGCTTTCGTAAGCAGATTGGTGGGTGCATGTATTGAGTGTCTTATAGGCGGCAGCTCAAGTCAAGCTATATATAAGCACCATGCGTCATATATAGATGTATACCTACAACGCAAAGCAAGTAATCGTGTCGGAATCCATTCGTAAAAGTACCAGACGTCTCCACCCCCTAATGATGTCACATATGCTCTGCAATTTTTTGCATTCGTACAGGCATACTAGCCATTAGAGGGGTGTGCGCGTCTTTCACGACGCGAAGCGGGCAATTTCCAGGACGTCATTAGGACCTTGGATTCCCAATGAGCCGTTTTGGGACCTCTGTCTATTCTTAAGTTACTCCCAGGCCCCTTGTTTCAACAATTTCTAAGGCAATGCCACCGTAATCGTGCCATACAGTCATCAGATACCCAATATGGTTCGGAAAAGCTTTCAAGCAAGCGCCAGAAAATGAGAAGCCCAAGACTGGAGACCTGCGGATGTTTTTTCTGGGTTGCTGTTAAGGAACGTAAATTCGGCTATCATAACAATATGGGTGCATATGGTTTAGGGTTTAAGTTACCACAAGATGGGTATACAGTAAACAGTAGGGCTTCTTTATTACAGTAGCTTAGTTCAAATTCCTGCACAGCAGCCCAGTTTTGTATGCCAATGCTTCTTTAGTTTGCTGTATTCAGCAGACTTACATTCTTCATTCAAAAGTGGTCTTCATACCATGGTAAGAAACTCTTGGTAACCGCAATCCCCGATGAAAAAAGATTTTGTTGGGCGGAACTGTCATTATAATAGGGACCAGTAGGGAATATGGGAATATAGGGGTTTAGGGTTTAGGGTGGAAAAGAAAATGGAAGCTACTACATTACAAAAGGGATCTTGCATGAGCCTAGGGTTCAGGAGCTATCCAAGACCCCTTTAGAAATCTATTATTTTCGTGAGCCACAAGCTATCAGTTCTCTGGCTCAGAAACCATAACGTGACCATGACTCCTCCGATTCAAGTGGGGTTTGGGGTTTAGGGTTTTAGGATTTAGGGTCTTAGGATTTAGGGTTTTAGGATTTAGGGGTTTAGGGTTTAGGGTCTAGCTAGGGGTTTAGCGTTTAGAGTCATGGTTTGCGTATCGGGGTGTAACCTACAATCAACTTGAGTGAAATTGTAGGATGGCAATGGCTCTGATACCGACGGCATGCTTTTTCAGAAAACTGAAAAAGCCTCATATCCCTGTGTGCCCTTAATTACAGGGTCCCTATATAACCCCTATAGCTCTTTTTATAACTTATCCCCCGTAACCTTGCAACCACCAAACCGCTGAACCCACACCCATAGGGGGGGTATTCCTGCAAGTGGAGCCACTCTGATTCAACGAAATATTCCGATCCCTGTTGTGCTTGAAGTACACAGAACATAAAGAACGGATCTGTCACTCTAAGACACGCCCCTCAGCCCCTAAAAGCTCCCACACCATGCCGAGAATCACCCTAAACCCTACCACTATGGGCTATTAGACCTTAAGGGTACCTTAATCTACCCTTAATAGGGTCCTAATAGGGAATTTTAGGGTCTAATAGCCCATAGTGGTACATAGGTTTTTTCGTCGTGGCGTGTCGTGGTCGGAGTATCACATCCACTTGGCTCAAATACCTCAAGAAAGAGCTGGAGGGTGACTTTTGGCTATGCTGGCTTGGGCTAGACTTCTTCAGGGTTAGTACAGAGGCCTACATAATTATTCCTAGAGTCCTATCATAATTGTGTTAAAGTGCACCTGAAAGCCAGTGGCTGTCCAATTCAGACTCCCCTCTAGAGGACAAACTTCAAACCCTAAACCTTAAGCCCTCAACCAAAAACCCTGGACCTTGAACCCCAGGCCCTGAGCCCTGAACCCTAGACCTTACACCCTAAGCCCAAACCTTAAACCCTAAACTGTAAAGATCCAAATCTTAAGCTTTAAACCTTACCTGAGCCTTTGAACTCCAACTTTGTCAGATTTGGGTTGTATTCCTTTCATGCCAGCGCCCCCCTCCCCCACCCGACGCAGGTTTAGGGTTTAGGGTTCAGGGTAATACTATAACTACGTCCCCTTGTATATAGATTCAGGCTTTAGGGCTGAGGGTTATACTAACTAGGTCTCCTGATATACAGGGTCCCTCACACAGGGAATCTTGAGTATTTGAGCAACCCCAGACCCTAATTTTGGCTTCAGGGGTGGACTGTTGTGGTTGTGGCTGAGCATGGTTAGGTGCTAAGGGCCTCAGGGCGTGTGGAGCTGTTGAAGCAAAATTCTAACTACTGGCATAAAGCTTAGGGTATTTAATGTTTAGGAATACAATCCCTATATAGCATATTCCCTTATTCCCTACTAAGAACCAGTGTTGCGGCCATGATTTGGAGGCCCTTGTGGTGAGAAATGTCCTCTCAAAAGGCGCCACAGAGTTTAGGGTTTAGGAACGCAGCAAAAATAGGTCTTTGAGATTGAATTCAGATTCTTCAGCCAAGCTCGAACCTCCGAAGTTAGAAGCGCAAACTCTTCAACGCGCTCCGAAGGCACAAAACCAGACATCCACAACTGAAAGACCAGAGCTAACCCCAAGCCACATACGGTTTAGGGTCGAGGGTTTGGAGTTTATGGGTTGGGGGACAAGCCAAGCAATACCAATGACGCTTCAAGCCAGACGAGCCTGAAAAACATATGGTAGCGTCCGTCAATGCCCCGACACTGCAACCTAACCATCTAGAATCTGGTTATGACTTGGGCTGTTGCCTGCCTAGGCAAACGAAGCACTTCACCTCCAGAGGCATAAGCCCTACATATCCCCCGACAGGCCACAATGAGCGCTCCTTTACCTTTACGCAGGAGCCATGCAGCCATGTTATAGAAGCGTTGCGACCAGGCTACGGATTCAAAGCCTGAATCCCAAGCCCTGGAAGCCCTCGACCCTGTAAAAACCATTGCTTGCCTCACTGAAGCTTCTGTCTAACCTCTTTAAAGGGGGGTAAGGGATTCTACAGGGGAGTATCGTAGGGGTTATTGAGGGGGATACAAGGAGTTTAGACTACAGCTCACTTCAGGACCCCCACCCCTTTACGACATCCCACCCCTTGCTAGGGACGATCCTCATTGGGGGTTGAGGTGTCCTTATAGTCCCCCTTAAGTAGATAGAATATGGCTTTGGGTATATAATAACAATATCCCCATTTACCCCATATTCTATCTACTTAAGGGGGCCTATAGGTCCTTAGGTGTACCGAGGGTTTAAATCAGGATACTATTCGCTACTTTGCCATCCACGACGCCTTTCGCCGAATGCTGGAGTGTGAGGACTCAAAGCGCCAACTTTTCCAACAGGCCGGATTTCTGCACCTCGGGACTTAGGGACAAAGCTTTCAATATTTGAGCTATAGTCTAAACTCCTTAAAGCGGGGTTGTAAAGGGGTTTGTATAGGGGACTACTATAGGGGTTAGTAAGGGGGATACTAGGAGTTTAGATTATAGCTCATTTGGGGCTTGGTTTTTCCAGTTGAGGATCAGGGTGTTGGGGGTTAAGAGTCAAGGGTGCAAGACGTTATACTCAACGTCTCGTCGCCAACTGCTGTTCTGCCCGACCTTTGAGCCATAGCCTAAACCCCTGGAATCCCCCTTAAGAACCCTATAGTAGTCCCCTATATAAACCCTTACATCACCATTTTTAAGGATTTTAGACCATAAGCCCTAAATGCTATAAAACCCCCTTGAAGGACTTGGGACCCTCAACCCTAAGCCCTATAAACCCCCCTTTACCCAGACCCCCTAAAGGATCCAAAAAATGGAGCTCCCCAACATGAACCCATTACTACAGTGGGGAACCTAGGGGATTATTAGGGGGTTCCATTTTTTGGATCCTTTAGGGGTCTGGGTATGGAGGATAGATTATGGCTCCTATTGATCCCCCAAAGTCTGGCAACCATGGTTGCAGTGGTTATAACTCCAGTTGCCCCCAAGCCTAAACCTTAAAGTGGGTTGCTGTTGTATAAAATTGCAAATCTCAAGTTTTTGTACTGAAGCCTCATAAGAATGAATCATAGTTGTAGCCCTAGACGCCAAACCCTGAACCCTTAAGTAATAGCCAGTATGCACCAAGCACTGAAGACCCCAACTCCTTGCTACCGTGACGTGACTAAGTCCTGCGAGGCGCCGAAAGTCTCCTCAAGGCACCAACACATCATCGAGTTTGAGTTTCTCGGCCTAGATTAAATAGAGTTTAGGGTTTAGGGTTTAGGGAAGGTTTAGGGATGTAGGCTCTAGGGTTTAGGATTGAGTTAGTTGGGGTTTCTTGGCCTATCCCGGGTTTCAGAAACCATTATGTAATCCTAGTGCCTATTTTAGGTGCCATGTTGTCCAGCTGTTTCTCCATGATTGGGGTACTATCCCGAAATCCTATGTAATCCCTATAGCCCTATGGCATCCTATGGCCCTATGTAAGCCCTTGAGGCTTACTCGTCCAAGGTTAGAGTTGACTCTCTTATTCGCAGTATCTTGGGTTTGGGGATTAGGTTTGGCATTTAGGGCTTAGGGTCCTTAAGCCCTAAACCCTAAACCCCTTCTGGGCTTCCCTGATTTGGGGAACGGAGCTTTGATAAGATTTGAAGAAGAATGTTGGAAAAGAGTACCTTCTAAACAGGATTGTCGGGAAATATGTGGTTGGGGGCTTAGGGTTCAAGGGGTTTGGTAACCTCCAAAAGTGTTCGAACTAAATGGAAAACCACATGGAACATGAACAAGAAATCGGCGCCATATGGGGGTGCATGTTAGGTTCATGACGACAGGGCTTTGGTAACCCCAACAATCTTCACTATGGTTTGACTGCTTCCGCCATGCACGGGATGGTGCAAGCATGAGGCTATATTTACGGCCATAGTCAGAGCCAGGAAGGAACATAGACCCACAGCAACTAATAGTATCCCAAGGAAGAACCAGACAGGGAAAGGTAGGAGGGACAGCAACCAGGAGTTTGGCGAACACAAATCGAAATCCCAAACCCTGAACTAGTAAAACCGACATGTTTCATTCAGGTGTTTTTGGAAAACGTCATACCCTAAACCTCAAACCTTAAACCCTAAGCGCTAAAGCCCTAAACCTTCTGTTCAACTCATTATTACATCTCCTCTCCGTCTCAGGTCTGGGCATCCTAACTTGCTCTTGCAGGACCCCTAACATATGTAAAATGATTGCCTTTTCACTGTTTTTAGGGGTTAGGTCCATCATTTCACCTACCAAGCCTTAAACCCTAAGTCTTATATAGGTTTTGGGTTTTAGGGTCACATAGCGATGGCACAATGAGTTGGGTTCAGGTTCTTTTGCGGTCTACCTGTAAAACTACTTGGAAGCGCTCGGCTGCTGCCTCGAAGGTCGTTCCTTCAAATCGGGTCGCAAAACTTTAGACCCCTACGACTCCAAACGCTGCACTGCTGGAGAAGCTGCAAAGGTTAACCCAAAGCCCTAAGCGCTAAGCCATAAATCCTAAGTCCTATAACCCTAAACCCTAAGCCCTTTACCGTGTGGCTCCCTGAACCTCAACCCAACGCATTGCGCCATGGCTGTGTCACCCTAAAGCCCAAAACCTGTATAGGGGTTTAGGGTTTAGGGCTTAGGGCTTGATAAGCCCCAATATGTTATGGCGCAGTCTTTGTGTTCTTGCCCAAGCAAACAAACCCTAAAACCTATCCGGAGCCCCAAATTGTCCAGTCAAACCCGAAACTCCTACCTCGACTCAAGCGTGTGTAGAACAACAGCTTTAGGGTTTGGGGTTTAGGGTTCAGGGTTTAGGGTTTAAGTTTTGGGGTTTAGGGTTCAGGGTTTAGGGTTTAAGTTTTGGGGCTTAGGGTTCAGGGTTTAGGGTTGTTCTTTCACCCAGTTTTTGGGGAGGGCGTCCAGAAAAGCTTTATACGCCCTGAACCCTAGCTCTACCCTCATGGAGAAGTCTGGGGAATTATTACCTATATGGGGGTTTCCCAAAATTAGGGGTACCTTTTTGGGGCTCCCTATAATAAGGATTATAGTATTTTGGGGTCTATATTGGGGTACCCCTATTTTGGGAAACTACCATATATTCCGCGTTCACTCTAATATGTCTATAACATACCCCAAAGCTTTATTCGAATCATGCAGACCCCTACATTACCATCCCTATGGCCCCTATCCAAACCCAGTTTCTACTTACTAGCTGCCCTTTTTAATTTGTTGTCCATATCCTAAACACGGAGATCCAACCCTAAACCCGTAATCCCTAAACCCCTACCTAAACCCAAAACCCTAAGCCATAAACCCTAAACCCTAAACCCCTAAACCCTTAAACCCTAAACCCTAAAACCCTAAACCCCTAGTCCCTAAACCCTAAACCCTGAACCCCTAATCCCTAAACCCTAAACCCCTAAGCCCTGAACCCTCTCTAGCCTAGGCTGGGCTTTGCCGCCCCGGCTACCAGCAACGTCACGGATGCGCTAAGGAGGCGCGTAGAAGGTTCGACCTACCCCCAGACCCGAAAGGCTTTGGGGTTTATGGTTGTAGAGGTTGGGTTCACAGGGCGTAATTTTTGGGGTTTAGAGTGTCACGGCTTTTGAGCTAGGTTTCAAGATGGTCGTATTTTTGAGTACAGGTTTTCGGGGTTGAGGATTGAGGGCCTAGATGTTTTGGGCTTAGGGAAACACAGCCCCTAAATTCGAAGGCCAAAACACCGGCACGCTTAAATCTTAGATCGACATTCCAGAAAGAGCGCAGAAATCCGCAAGCTCTATGGCCTTAGTCCCAAGCAGTACTTCCTGGTACTTGCGGGTGTGCTGGGGCAGTGAAGAAATGTGTAACATTGCCTACATGAATGAAGTCCATATCTCCCTCTACACTTCATGGGCTCCCCTCCTTACAGTACCCCCTCGCCTTTGGGTTCCCATTAGCTTGTTCTAAGTAGCCTCAAACAAACCTACTTAAGAGGGCACCTTGGGGCGGTAGTAGGGGGGGGGTACCAGAGGGTTTATGGTTAGGGTATCTTTAATGTATATCATTGGTTGGGTCCTGCCCCCACCCAGCAACAGCGGGATAGTTTTTACACTATTATAGTCACATATATCTATATATATATATATAGCCCTTAATATTACCCCTATTATAGGCTGTTACTGGGTGGGAGGCAGGACCCAAGTTATTGGTAGTAGGGGAGTCCATGAATACGCCTCAACTACCCCCAACAGGTGAGTTGAGCTGCCATCTTGCCAAACTCCAAACCCCAAGCCCACGACCCAAACCCCAATCCCTTAACTCTTATGAGCCCTAAGCCCCTAAAACCCAAGCTCTAAACCCTAAAGTCCAAACCCCACAAAACTACAACTCTTAGACCCGAATGGCTAGGAATAGTGCACGGAGGAGCCTTGAGAAAGCTCCGATGATGAAGCTTTCCAGTCACTTCGGCTGTGTGAGGGGCGGATACCTGGAGGCTCATGAGGTAGTTATCTAGGCCCCTAACTTGGTGAGTATATGAGCTATAGTCTAAATTCTGTGAAGGGGGTTATGTAGGGGTCTACAAGGGAGTATTATAGAGGTTATACGGGGGATATTAGGAGTTTAGACTATAGCTCATATAGGATTGCACCAGGACGTATCGAGTTTAGGGTCAGGGGAGGGCCCAGGCCCCAAAACATGAGACCACCCAACATGACCCCACGTTTAGGGTTTAGGGTTTAGGGTTTAGGGTTTAGGGTTTAGGGCCACTACTTCATCAGGGAAAGTATAAGGATTATTGGTTATTAGGAGGTTCCATTTTTGGATCGTTCAGGGGTCTGGGTATGAGTGGGGTAAGAAAGGATTTTTGGTATATGGGCGGGCTACAAGGGGCTTAGGATGACTAGAAGTGGGGCTAGACGCCCCAGAGTGTAAGTTATGCTCATAATGCTCTTATTCGCAACCCCACTCATAATTGCCGCTGAAGATCACACACCTGTCCGGCAGCTAGCCTCTAACCCTGATTGAAACCTTGCAGTGGCCTGCAACGCGCCTATCAGAAAACCTCTTAAATCCGGGTTTGGGGTTGGATCCAGGCTTCATTCTCCTCTGCAGATTGCTCGCATGAAAATCTTAAATCCCCTAAAACATCAAGAACAACCCACATCCCCAAAACCCTCTACCCCAAACCCCTAAGCTCAGCTCAGGCAAGATTCTGAATGAGCAGTTCGTGACAGATCTTCTTAGGGCTGAACCTTCCGCCCTCAGCGCCACAGCTAGTGTAGAGTTTAGGGTTTAGGGCTTAGGGCTTGGGGCTTAGGGTTCAGGATTTAGGGCTTAGGGTTCAGGGATTTAGGGTGTGGGAGGAGCGAAATTAGATCATAGACAACCAAGGAAACAGGAAGATGCAAAATAACATGGAAGTCTGGATCATGCAGTTTCTTCAGAATGATCTTAAATCCTTACCTATCCCTAATTCTGAATATGCCCTCCAACATGTTAACAGATAAGCTTTGATGACGATTTGTTGTTAAGACTAGGGGTGGAGGGGGGGGGGGGTGCTTAACATTCGCATCAGCGATTAGGTGGTAGCGTGTATCTAGGGATGGGATGCTTCAAGTTTTTGCAAACCCTAAACCCTAAACCCATGAAACTTCAAAAGGCACCTTTTGCTTCCTAGGTTGCTAGGGCAAAGATTTGGCGGTTTTATTGGTTTGGAAGTTTAGGGGCTTGGGATCTAGAGTTAGGGGCCCATTGTGTGGAGTTTGGGGTTTGGGGGTTTGGGTTTTTAGGATTTAGGGGGCTAAGGGTTTAGGATATCGAGTACCAAGGGTTTGGAGTTAGGGTTTAGAGTTTAGGATACAAAGCTTGAAAGATTTGGAGGGCAGGAATTAGTGTTGTGGATAAAGAGGGTTTCAGGAGGTAAGGGTAAAGGGCTTGTAAGCACCCCTATCCCAAGAACTCGACTATTTTGTAGTTTGGTGCGTTTGTAAGGGAGCCCCACTCGGGGAAATGCTCCAGGAAACGCTAAACCCTAAATCAACCCCTACCCACTATAGACCCCTTATGTAGATAGAGTATGGCTCTGGGTATGTTCTAATAAGATCCCCATATACACCATATTCTATCTACATAAAGGGACTACAAACCCTAAAGGGATTGGGGCTAAAGGTTTAGGACTTAGGATTCAGGGTTTGGACTCCTTGAGGGTTAGGGATTAGGGTTTACGGTTGCGATGTTTTTGAGAACTCCCATGTGGGGGGGGGGCCCTTGGCAATAGCTAGGACTTGAGATATTAGAGGCTAGGGTTTAGAGTTTAGGGTTTAGGGTTTAGAGTTTAGGGTTTAGAGATTAGGGTTTAGGGTTTAGGGGTTTAGGTTTTAGAGCTTAGGGTTTAGGGTTTAGAGTTTAGGGTTTAGGGTTTAGGGTTTAGAGTTTAGGGTTTAGGGTTTAGGGGTTTAGGGTTAGGAGGGTTTGGGGCTTCGAGTCTTTCACCG
>CAJNIZ010045935.1:258-25866 GCA_905231905.1 Symbiodinium pilosum
CTTAGCGCCAGCAATAAGTCAACTTTACTACAGAGGAGTTCTACAACATTCAAAGGAAAAAATGCATTTCCTGTTGAAACGATGTTACCAGTTTTGCCGAATGTTCTCGATGTGCGTCTGATGTATGCTAGACACAAGAATCCTGAATAGAAAAGATTTTTCAGTTGCGAGTAGACAATAAGGATGGACTGGAGGTTTGAGTTCTGTAAGGGACTTACAAAAACCATACTATTTCCACACAATCCATACTGTGGTAAGTTAACTTGAGATCCTTAATAACAAGCCTAGCTTACCTGGAGGTCGCCCTCCTTTTTTTTTTCTCACTTCTGAAAGTGGATCATATACGCGTGTTTTATAGAGCAATCAAAGAGGTACCTGGAGTTTAGACTGGAACTTACTTGTTTTGACAAGCCCGCAACCTGCAATCTAGAACCTACTGGCCTCGACAATCCTCTCAGACATTATTCCACCTACTAGAAGTCAAGATTTAGGTCACATGTTAATGTTCATTTTCGAAAAGTAAGATTGAAACCTTGGATTGAGGGTTTGGAAGCTCCATGGTACATCTGTCTTTACAATCAAGTGTCGGGATCCGCCATGTTGTATTTTTTTGGATTCTACATTGAGAAGTTACCAGCAACAAGGATCCTGCTGTTGTGACATCTTCTTCTTAGCTTCCGTTCCCTGCTGCCGGCAGCTTTTTTGGTGCTTGGAGGGGAGTAGAGTAGATCCGCATAACGACCCTGTAAACTCCACATGTTCCGCCTCTACAGCCTAAACTCCCTCAGCATTGGAGGGAGGTGATCAACGTGCATTGCACTGGGAGCAGGACCTTGAGTGCCTGACATCAATCTTAGTTGGTTAAAGCTGGATGTTTGAAGGCGGTCACGTTGTAATCTTGTAGTTTGTCTGTAAACAGTCTTTCCAACTTCTAGTCCTAAACCGCTAGATAGAACTCCAACCTATTGCGCCACAAGCCCCTACGATATCTGGATACCCGTGTGTATATATTATGGTGGATGTTAAAGATCCTGCATGACCTGAAGTCCGCCAAGTATTGTATACCTTGAAAATTTTGTAACATGGTATACCAAGGTCACGCCGGAATGTCAGTATCAACAGTAGCATGAGCAATGCTGACTGAGCTATAATCTAAACTTCTTAAACGGGTTATATAGAGGATTATACAGGGCCACATTAGTGGGGCTATGAATGGTTAGACTATAGCTCAGATGGGAGCTGGAAGGGTATGATTTGAATTTGTGATCGGAACCGGCACAGTCAGATGGTTATCTGTGTTGCTGTTGAGAAACTTAAACAAAATTACCATAATATCGGTAAAAAGTAACTAGTAGGGTTTCCTTGTCATAGTAACTTAGTTTGAGTTCCTTTCCAGCAACTCAGTTATGAGGCAATGCGTTCTGCCGTGCAGAGATGGCAGACCCATGTCTCCGCAGCAAGTGATTAAAACAACGCAAAGACCGTTTGCTTGTCATCTTTGGGTTCTTAATGTTCCGGGGTTATGTCGTGACAGCGTGCTGTTCAACCTGCAGTTTGTTGTTGTGTTGTCTTGACTTTATCTACTATTTAGTTTGAGCTGCAGCACCAGTCTACGGTCGAAACATCGGAAGGTAATCATTCGCAAGCACCCCTCGCTTGCGTTTAATGTATGTAACTACTGTGAAGGTTTTGTATGGGGAGGTGGAGGGAACCCCAAAGCTGCCAGAAACTTAGCATTGAGGGCGAGGGCTTATGAGGGTAGACTCCTTAAGACGGTCCGTGATATGGGGGGCGATTCGTCAGGGGATCTGAGAGGGTCTGGCCGATCTGGGTCCCTTAGGCAACTACCTGCTAGGTTGGGCATCAGCCCTACACCCTAAAACCTAAACCCAGCATCTGCAGAATTGCTTCAACAAGAAGACTTCGGTTTCCTTGGACAGCACTACGCTGACATAGATCCCGAACAGTGTAAGATCAAGAGCTCTCCCATTGCACTTCAGAATTACCCATCATCGAATGGGGTTTAGGGTTTAGGGGTTGGGGTTTAGGGACAAGCCCCTCAAAACGAACCAAGCTCAGGGCTCAACTGCCACTACTTGTACTGTTATCAGTGTGGTTCCAAGTATTCCGGATCTTGTAGCTAACACAGTTGCTACTAGCATCGTTAAGACTTCCATTGACAGGACGACAGCTATTTGCGTCAGAATTTTGACTGCTTCTATTGACTTTACAGTGGCCCGTCTCTAGAAGGAACATTAGCAGCATCGTGCTCGGTTGCTCTTAAGGAACTTAGAGAAGGTTGCCAGATCATGGATATGTAGAAGAGAGATGGTTTCTCCATAGCACTAGCTTAATTTTAGCTTCCTAGAAGCAAGCTGCAAGTATGGTGGATGACACTTCAGAAAGTCAATGAGAGGTGAAGGCTTGAGCGGTGTTGATCTCTTGCTGTTGTTGATAAACATCCCTTAGGGGCTAGGGTCTAGCGGTCTTGGGGTTTGGGGTTTCTCGAATACTTGGGTGTGTGGTCCACGCATTTCGAGTATGCAAGGGACGAGTTGGGGGTTCAAAAAAATGGATGTCCCTTCCTTTTGGGGGGTCCCTCTAATAAGGATAACCGTATCTTGAGGTTTGTATTGTGGGTCCCCACCCTCAACCCCAAACCCTAACTGTAAACCCCAATTGAATTTCAACAAGGCCGTATTTTGGGGTCTGATCCTAAACCCTAAACCCGAAACCCTATATAGTTTATGGAGCCACAATTCCTAAAACCTGAACCCTGAACCCTAAACCGTTGTAACCTCGGTCTGCCTTTGCCTGTTCCATAATGATGTTCAGGGCCCAGTCCCTGAAAGTCCTTCCAATGCCTCTCGCGGGTTTGGGGTTTAGGGTTTTAAGGGTTTAGGGTTTAGGGTTTTAAGGTGTAGGGTTTAGCTTGTAGGGTTGCTTTCAGAACAGGAACTGCGGCAAACTTCCCTGTGCTATTCCAAAGATGGAGGTCTCCCTACATGCCCGCAAACATTGTATAGCAACTATTCCAGTATATGGGGGTGGTTGTCAAAATTATGGTCCCGTTTTGAGTACCCGAAATATTAGGTGCCGTATTATAATGGGGATCCAAAAAGGGACCATAAGTTTGACAACCACCCAATATGGGGATTATGTAGGGCTTTAGGGTGTATAATCTGCGCATACATCCCGACGAGCCAGCTCACGAGAACCTGGACGTCTAAAACAGTAACCTACATCATGAACCCCAGACCCTAAACACTAACCTATAAACGTGGTTACTTGCACAAATGAAAACCCCATGCTGCAGACCCTGCTTGTTCACAGGTAGTTTAAAGGGGATTATAACTAGTTAGAATCCAATGTAGGGGACCTATAACCCCCAAACCCTAAACCCTAGACTCCAAGCCCTAAATTCTAGAGCCTAACTCCTAAACCCTGGACCCTAAACCATGAGCCTTTAATTCAAGTACACCAAACACCCCGAACTCCGAGCCGGCAGACCCCAACCTCATATCCCAAGCCCTCAACCCTCAAGCCTAACACTAAACACGGAACCCCGAACCCTTAACTCTATCCAACCCATGAGCCTAATCCGTAACCCCTGTATAACCCTTAAGCCTAAACCCTAAACCCTATATAACCCTCAAGTCTAATTCCTAAACCCTATAAAGCCCATGAGCTAAAATTCGAACCCGTACAAAACCCTTAAGCCTAAACCCTTAACCCTAACCCTTGTCTCACCCTTAAGCCTGAACCCTAACCCTAAGCCCTAAAAGCTAAACCCTATACCCTAAACCCTGAACCCTAAAACCCTAAACCCTCAACCCTAAAACCCTGAAACCCTAAAGCCTCATGCTCTTCTCTGGACATCCTCTCTTGGATGCTTCAGACAGTTTCGTAGCCGGAGCCTTGGTCGGCCTCCGCCAAGCGGTTTCGGGTTTAGGGGTTTAGGGTTTAAGGTTTAAGATTTAGGGCTTAGGGTATAGGGCTGAGGGGTTTAGGGGTTTAGGATTTAGGGGCTAGGGGTGTAGGGTTTAGGGGTGAAGGGTTTCTGGTTTAGGGTTTCGAGTTTCGGGTTTCCGGGTTTAGGTCATGCTGTGTTTGAAGGGAGTAAAATGGGAACCCCAAACAGGGAACCCCAAGAATATGGTCGGATGGTAGGAATATAGCGGGAATATGGGGACCCTGGAATGGGTTCCCATTAAAGTCCCGTTGCGGTTGCAACTCCCGGGCGTTCTTTCAGGAGTCGAGGAACCCATAGGAAGGTTAAAAACGGGCTTCAGAGTTTGTTGGGGTTCTCCGCAAGGACACGTTGGTATTCGCGCATCTCATCCCTCTAGTACCCTGGCTTTTGTTTTGAACCCTAAGCTCTAAACGCCTCTAAGCCCTAAAACCTCAACTCCAAACCCTAAACCCCGTTGTTCCGTAGCCTGGTGTTTTGGTGGGGTTCTGGTAAGGAACTGAGTTTAAAGTACTATATTGGGGAAACCGTATCAAATACTTCTTATATCCATTATGGTAACTTCATTAAAGTTCCTTAACAGCAACCCAGTTTGGGGTTCAAGCAGGGTTTGCAGGATGAAGGAGGTCTGCAAGTGTTATGTTTGCGTCTGGCTCTCCGAACGGGTACATTGGGGCCAAAAAAATGCCAATATTACGGTTCCTTTAAGGGGTTTATAGGTGGTTGTGGGGAATACTTACCAATACTATGGTCCCACGTTCCTTGTGTATGGTTCTGGTATAGGGCACCTTACATGGTCTTTAAAATGATGTATAATCATGTAGGACACTATAGTAAACGCGTCAGCATCCTCCTACTTACCGGTGCTGAAGGGGGAGTGGTGCACTGAATCAGGTGCTGTTACATAAGCCCTAAACCCTGAACCCTGTTACACTACAAGTGTTACTGTTACACAAAACTATCAAAGAGCGCCATTCCCTCAACCCCATGTAAGCACCCACTATGGATGCTTTCAGACTCATGAGCTTTCCTGTCGTACTCCCATAAACCCTAAATTCTAGAGGATACCTCCTAAGGGCAAGAAGCTGAGGCATGTGGATGGCATAGATCAAGAGTGCTGAATAAGATTGTTCTGCAGCTTCTCGGGTCCCTGCACTCGAACTCCGGAATCGAACAGGGGATAACAGGAAGAGGCGCTGCATTGGCAAATGCCACAATTGTATGAGAAAAAGCTCCTCAAAATAAAGAGCCCCTGCCCCCGGCATTGAAAAAGATATTTCAGAGTCCTCAGGTATTTTATTAGAAGCTGTCTGAGAGTATACTGTTCTTATTATCTAACTGTGAAGGGCGGGGTAGTGTTTCTTTCAGGAGTGTTTCATATTCCGGGCTTGTGACGGGGTTGTTTCATGTTAGGAATCCTAAGCCCTCAAGCATTAAACCCCAAACCCTAGTATACCCTCGACCCTAAAACCTTAAACCTAAACCCAAAAACCCTAAACCCTAAAACCCTTAACCCTACACCTAGCTTTTGGGGTGTAAGGTTTAAGTCATTCCCCCCTACAGTAGCAGTTCCACAAAAAAGATGATAGGAGTTATCCTAGCCAATAGTCACCCCTTAACAACAATTTCTTTAAGGACAGCTACTGGGAGGGTGAGTGACCCGGGGTGAAGGGTTTAGGGTTTAGGGTTTAGGTTTGAGGATCCAGGGGATAGAAGGACTGAACTGGATTTTTTCTTAGGGTTTAGGGTTTCGGGATTTTTTAAGGCAGTTTGAGCATGTAGTTGTTCTAGTTGATGTTCTTGTTGTACGGAAAGGGCAACCCCCCCCACCCCCAATGTTGAACCCCCCTCCGAGGATGCAAGTCAAGCGCTGTGCATTGAGGTGCAGGAGGACTGAGTTGTGCATGAAACGGTTTCTGCCATGCGTGCTCATGAACATTGAACCCTAATAGGGCCATTATAGAGCTACCGTCCGCTTCAGAAGGAGCTTATACGAAGTTCCACATTAGTTTGGAGGAAGCTTAACCTTTAATGGAGACCATCATGGACAAGAACATGGAACATACTATAGTGTATGGGGGTTCTATGGGGATAATGGCAAAGAAAATGGAAACTACTATACTACTACGGGTGCTTAAGATGCTGTGGGGGGATGAATGTAGCGACTAGAAAAGGTGGGCTATGCGGGGCTTAGAATAGGAACCCATTCTGAACCATTCCTAAACTACAAGGTTCCTGAAAATAATTGCTAATTTCTGCTACCAACAGTCCTAATATTCAGCTAAGATTATGATTTCTAATGGGGTTTCAAATCCCTTAGAGTAAAGCCCAATTCCTGCGTAGCAATTTCCATGTCTTTTCCATGCTATAGCCAGCCCGGAGCCCTATAGTCCCCCTTAAGTAGATAGAATATGGGGTATAGGGGGATCTTAATATCATATACCCAAAGGCATATTCTATCTACTTAAGGGGGACTATAAACCCTGAAAAACATAGCAGTTTTCACTTTCTGGTTTCTATTGCTCTTCCATCCTCTACTTAAGCGCCATAGCAGCACCATGATATCCTAAACCCGGAGCCCTGAATTCTCAACAAAAGAGGTCATCTGTGAGTTTCTATTTCTCTTCCATTCTATACTTTATAGTTTCCCAAGACAAGAGGACCCCGATATAGACCCATAAATACTATAGTCCTTTTATGGGGGTCCCAACATGGTACCCCTAACTTTGGGAAACCCCAACTTAAGCGCCAGTAAGTGAGAGGATGGTCCTTGGTCCGTCCTTTCTTTTGACGAGGCCCTTGTGCGGGAACATGCCTGGCAGTTGGGATCAGGGGTGAGGGTTTGGGTTTCGGGTTGAGGGTAAAGCGTCTTGGGGTGTAGAGTTTTCTGTATGACTTGGAACCCTAAACCCTAGCCAGATTCTGCATGACATTATTCAGGCATACTCTGTGCGTGAGAGCCCTGATCTGGTGGTTTAAGCTCAGGTGGTTTAAGCTCAGGCTTCAAGGCCCAGCGTTTAGGGTCTGCGGCCTTCATGCAATCTTTTGCAGGTTGAAAAGTGGATTGCTGGTTTAGGGCTTACGGTTTAGGGTTTAGGGTTCAGGGTTTGTATTTTTTTCTGGGGATGGCTTCGGGCTTGCCCTTCCCCACGTCCGGTCCCGCAGAATGCCCAAAATTGGCATGTCCTGGTCTCCATCCAAGAGGGAAGATCTGAGCAGTGCTTGGACTTGTGGCACATTCTAGGGGGTTATATAGGACTATACAGGGGTTTAGGGTTCAGGGTTTTTTGGCTTGGGATTTAGGATTTAGATTCTAGTGTCTATAAATCCTCAGGTAGTATTTCTATTGTCTGCAAGAAGAAGAGACGCATAATTGGGCTTTGAGACCCCCGAAGCCACGAAGCCCCAAACTCTGAATTGCTAGCCCCAAATCCAAAACTGTAAGCCCCAAACCCTAAACTCTGAACCCTGAACCCTAAACCCTTAAACCCTTAAACCCAAAACCTAAAACCTTGAAACCCCAAAGAATACACCCTAAACCAAGAACCCCTAAGCCCAAATGCTAAGCCTGACATTCAGGCTGCTGCAGAGGAAGCAGCTAAGTGGCTGCAGGCCCTCGGATGTCGGGTTGCATACAGGGATATATGGGTTTAGGGTTTAGGGTTCAGGGTTTGGGGTTTAGGGCTTCGGGACTTAGGATTTAGTGTGTGTTATTGTCAATGTTAGGTTAATTAAAGGGTTCAAGGGGTTAGAGAGTTATGTAAAATCAAATCGGGGGTGTGGGTAGGGAACGAAGGAATGGTAAAAAAAGCGTGTTTAGGGTCTTGGGTTTTTGAGTTTCGGGTTGCTGGAAGGAAGGCGCATATTGCCATATTGCCCCACTATGGGGATTGTGACGATTGTATGGGGTTGTATGACGATTGTTGCAGGCAATCAGAGGGTTTGTCTACAATGAAGATGTATGGCAAACATAAGGCAGATGAAATGCAATTTGGGCTTATGGGGATATGCCGAGAGTAGGGCTTAGGATCTGCTGTGCTTGCTGGTTGTTAGTAGGGAATGACAGAATGGAAAAGAAATTGGAAAGTACGATATCGGTTAGGGGTAAGGGCTTAGAGCGGGGATGGAAACCAAAATGGATAGGGGTTACTTTTGTGGATCCATTCCTCAATTCTCTGAAAACAGCCAATAAGGTTAAGGTTCTGCCGTGGGATTTCTCCAAGCAATGTAGAGGCTCTTTGAGGTGGATGGGATACGCAAGCCAGGGATTCAGGATTTGGGGTCTAGGGAGTTTCTTCTGTTAAGTGAATGTAGGGTTTAAGGTTTTGGGATTTATGGTCTTGAGCTGCCTTTGGGGCGTCCTCAAAAGGGGGACCCTCTTGTCAAAATACCCGCGTAGAAATTTGAAAGCTTAGGAAGTTCATCTCTTCACAACCTGCGCACCCCAAACCCTAAACCCTAAACCATTTTGGTATGCTCCGCTCCCAAACCCTTGGCTGCGAATTCTGGCTCTCTACATAACGCGAGGCTTGCTGGCTTCGATTCAATGGGCGCATGCTCGCTAGAGGTGGTTGAGGCTGTGATGGAAGTAGGGGACTTGAGGGTTCATTCGCGGATACTAAATTCGATTTCAAGATGCGTTCTTGGGGGTCCCCAGAACAGGCCAAATCGTTTTTGTTTGCAAGGGATCCTGATCCTTTGAAGTGCGCGTGTTGCGCCTTTGGGGGGAAGCCAAGGTCACCCTTGTGTTGAGCAGTTGCCAAGTACTTATGAAGCCTACTGTAGCAGTCTTAATAGATACAAATATTATCCCATTTTCAGTCCTTACATTACATCATCAAAATGTAACATGCCCCCAAACCCTAGACCCCTATTTATATAGGCCTTTACATTAAGCCCGAAGACTTGCCCTGGCCTTGTCTAGGAAGCCATGGAAGCCGGGCAGGCACTCACCTCAGAAAGGGGTCCATTCAAAGAAGGGCTTATGGGGGTTCAGGGTTTAGGGCTTGGGGATTTGGGGATTAGGGATACAGAAGGACGAAACCCTGAATCGCAAACCCTGAAGTCTAGCCCTGAAACCTAAACTTGACTGGAGGTATAAACAGATATGCAGGGCTTGGGGATTCAGGGTCGAGGGCCAGGGGATGAGCAAAGGCTCTGACAGGGGTTTAGGTGTTTAGTTTTCAGGGTTCTGATCTCAACACATTTGCAATTGCAGTTTCTTACGCAGTACGGAGCATGCGCCAAGAGATGCTTTTGTTTCAAAATCTGCAGGTTTGGTGTTCATGATGTTCTGAGGGTGGTGTTTTCCAGGCAAGCATTCAAAGGTGTCGTTTAGGAAGGGTTCCTTCGAGACCAGCTCATCTGCATGTTGTCTCTGGGTTTGCAGAAGGAAGTGTTATTTGGAAGGCTGCTCGGAATACTTGACCTCTTTAACCATGAGCCTTCAACCCAAACCGCATATTGTCCTCATGGCTGTGTTGATGGATATGCTAAGCTAAAACCCCAAGCTCCCCCAAAACCCTTAGTCCAACCCCTAAGCTCAAAACCCCAAACCCCAAACGCTAAACCCGAGCATGTCCGCTTTCATGGCCCCCCCTACGCCGCCCACCTCCCCCCCTGATTTTATGTTATCCCCTTAAGGTCATTTGAAAATGACTTGGGTTAATTTTGGCTAATTGAGCGGGAGCCTAAAACCGGGTAGCAGAGAGGCGCCTTAAACCCTAAGCCTTAAACCCCTAACCCTAAAACCCTCAACCCTATATACTCCCTAAAACCCTTAACCCTAAAACCCTTAAACTCTAAACCCCCTTAAACCCTAAACCCTAAACCCCTAAACCCTATAGTAGTTTCCATTTTCTTTTCCATTATCCCAATATGACCCATTATATAACCCCTATAGGGTGGCAGGGGAACCCAATCAACCCTAGGGCTGTGCTCTGCGGGGGTCCCAGCGAACCACGGCTGTGCTGCCCAGCGCCGTGGTGGCCGGGGCCATGGCCAGCCCGGATTTTACCAGTTGAGAAAGGATCTAAAGTCCTTAAAGGGGGCGGGGGGTTTAGGGTTTAGGATTTAGGGTTTAGGGTCTAAGGTTTTAGGGGTTTAGGGTTTTAGGGTCTAAACTCCTTAAAGGGGGTTACATGGGGTTAAGGGTTAGGGTTTAGGCTTTAGGGTTTAGGATGTATGGTTCAGGGTTTAGTGTTTGGGGTCTAAACTCCTTAAAGGGGGTTTTATAGGGGATTATAGGGGACTCCTATAATTGGAGGTTATGAAAGGAGATGCTAGGAGTTTAGACTATGAATCAGTCAATGTAGGCGCCTACTTTTTGAAGAGGATTTACATAGGGTAAGGGTATAGGGTTTGAGGTTTTGCATTTAGGGTTTAGGGTATAGGATTAATGTAGGCGCTTTTTAATTAGAATAGGATTCAGGGTGAAGGGTCTAGGTGTAGGGTTTAGGGCAGTCTAGGTGCTTGCGCATCCAAAACAGCCCAGCACTAAATGAAACAGCTAACGGAACATGACATGGAACGTGACTTTGGACAAGCCTATGTAGGTACTGTAATCTAGGGGCCGAGTTAATTAAGGTACTGGTCAGGGGCATACTACACTTTGGTTAAATTATATAATCTTCGTCAGGATATACCGCTGGCAAATATTCTGGCTTTTTTACAGTCATGGCAATAAGGCAACAAGAGTCAGTCTTTTGAATTCTGTGTTTAGGGTTCAAGCCTCTATGTGCAGCTAGGTGTCGAAAAAATGTTAGGAAGTCTTGTGTGCGGAGCATGCCCCTAAACTCAAATCCTAAACCCCCCAAAACCCCCCAAACCCCCCAAACCCCCAAACCCTCCATGTACTATCCCAAAATAACATGTTTCCTTTGTACCATGGCTTCACTGCCACGATTCTAATGGGAGGGTCATAGGCTGGACCGCAAGGCTTGGAATCCCAGGTTGCTATTCTTGGCACCTAAACTCCGAACCTACACACTAAATACGCCTTTAGGGTTTAGGGTTTTGGGTGTTTAATGGAAAACATTCCTGTTTTTGTTTCAAAGCAATCATGGTTTTTTCAAGACAAACTGTCCAAAATGTAATGTTGGTGTTCGCTGTTGCCGTTGATAAGCCAGAGATGACCACCTAAGATGTTTTGAGACATGTAGGGGTGTCCTCTTAATTCGGATTTTCATCATCGTTTGTCAAAGAAGCTACCCTGAGGGGCTTTATTTGTGCGGGAAGGAGTGTATGTAGCTCCCAATGAAGAAGCATATCGAAGAAACTGCCACACTCGAAGCCACCTTGCGAGAAGAGGATCCAGCAGAAAAATTTGGGGCTTGAAAAATTAGGTCCTCACAATAAGGATTATGGTATATCGATGTTCATTATGGGGCCCCTGAACCGTAAACATCCGGGGTTTAGGATTTCAGGTTGTGGTTTCGGGTTGTTGCCGTAGATTGTCTACATCTTGCGTGGGTTTACCTAGAGTAACCCATGTACCTTCACAACAGGGGTTTGTACCGAACATTTTGCTATGCTTACGTTCTGTCATGGTCTACGATAGGACACTTCAGGTAGGCTTTCGAGGGTTAGGGTTTAGGCTTCAGGGTTTAGGGCTAGGGGGACACCCAGTGTGGGACTCCTAAACCCTAAACCCTAAACCCTAAACCCGTAATTCCATTTCTGCCCTTGCAGAAGCTTGGGATCCCCACTGAACGCTAGACCGCCAAACCCTTAACTGCTCAAAGGGTTTCCCACGAACGCCAAACCCTACACCCCAAAAAAATTAAACCTAAGCCCTAATCCCCAAACCGTTTACTCCCGAAATCCTAAAGTCCTAAGCCTTAAGCCCGGAATCCCTAAACCCTCGTCCTTAAACCTGTAGACCCTAAACCCTACACTGTTGCTTTCTCCCTAGCCCATACTCTGACTGCCAATCTGAAGGCAAAGAAGGCTCCGCCAAAAGGAACTTCGGTTGATCGTGGGCTGCCCGATGTCGGGTTTAAGATCTGGATTTCGCGTTTCAAAAGTTTCATGTCTCGGGTGTCTGGGTTTGGTTTAGGGGTTTGGCTGTTCGGGGTTCAAGGGTTTACACTTCTTCCGTGGCGCGATTCGAGGGTGTAACGATTGGAAAGTTAGGAGTTCAAGCATGCACCTTGCCGCATCTAAGCACGTGCATGCCTCGCATGAGCTAATCATTGTCAATATCAGCCTTGTTTAGGTACCGTTAGCAGTGGAGATAGGAGTCCCTCCTGTAGTTTAGTAACCCATGTCCATTACTTTATGGTAGGAACTATTGACTGTAGCTCACATGCTTGCCTCAGGATCCCTCGATCCTAGACCCTACTAAGAGCTCGTGTTCCAAATGGGGCTCTCCAAAGATGATTCTCACGCATCAGTTGAAGTGGGGTTTGTTTTTGCGTACGCCAGGATGTAGGGTTTGGCGCTTAGTGGTTGGCAGCGGTTGCTGTCGCTGCAGGTGACAGCGTTTCCTCACATTCCTAGCACCGAAGACAAGATCTATTTTGATTCTGAGCGGCCACTCTGTGCAGGTGTCGTGCTCCAGAAGCGGACATATGACAGCACTTCCAGTTTGAAGTATCATGGTCTTTGAGCACACCTGCATCAACATCTATTTTGACCAAGCAGGCTTCATACGATTTTCAGTTTGAGTTTAATGTTGCTGATGCGAAGTCACACCAGACTCTCCACGCCTTTCGCAAAGCAGATGACATGCCTTTTTCTTAAACCCAGTACTTGTAACAGAGTAAACCGACGCTGACAGATTCAGTGCCATAGCGTTAGTTTCCTGGAGACCCTAGACGAACACTGTGGAGGGTAGAACCTTCCCCTCTTCGATCCAGGTGACCTCCGTTGATGAGTCCATTGAAAATCCACGACTTAGTCTACTTTGCTCTTTCCCACCAACACTCTTTGTAAGTCTTCTGGCTGAGGTGGCTGGGCTGTGATTACGGCCTCCAAGTGTTCATCCACCACAGAGGCCGCTTGTCGTTGTTAGTCACAGCTGGGAGAAGCACTAGTGGAACTTCCTTACTGGCTGCTGGCTAGTGAAGAAAGTATTGCCCTGTAATTCATATATACTCAAAGGATAATGAAAACCCCAAACCCTTTTCGAACGCTTTCGGCGCCTAAAGCATGGCTCGCATGGCATTGCGCGTCAGGCAGCGCTACGACCCATGGCTATGGCTGCGAGCTCGGCTTTTGGGCATGTGAGTAGAACTTTGAACAGGGATACGTCCTTGAAGTACTGTAGTCTTTTGCATAGAGTAGGATCATATTCTCCCATTGGTTATTGTACATTCCCACACCTAATTGCAGGCAGGTATGTGAGACTCGAAAGATGGGTTTGAAGGTCTTGAGCATCTTAGGAAGTATCCCCGATATGTGGCCGATGTAATGTGGCCTTTGGTCAACATCTGGTCTTACCTGGAGAGTAACGAGATTTCTTTTCAAGGGGCCCTTCTCCCTACCTTAAGCCTTAAACCCGCGCCTATCTAAGCCCTACCAGAGCAATGCTCGAACCCTTGGCAAATCTTGCAGGACGTATGATATAAGCTCTACACAAGCCCAAGAAGCAACCCTACAGACCACACATTCCCTTCTGCAAGCATTGACAGGTCAACATGTGTGTTTGTCAACACTTGTCGAAGACTCTTTGACCTGAGGTTCAGAAGGAATGCCAAGACGAACTCTAGGCATGACTACAGACTCACTACCATCAGCGGCATTTATCATCACCAGCATCCAATGTATCATTCATTCCTACCACTGCCCTTGCAGTCATTGTGGTTATCATCATCACCCTTAGCAACCTCGCAATTACGACATAAGTGCCAGTGCTCGGTTCTAAATCGTATTTGTCCCTGCAAGCTGTTGAGCTCCCTAGACCCCAAATGCCCATCCGGGAACCCTAAACCCCCAAACCCTAAGCCCCATTCTCCATGCCAGACCGCCTAAACCCTAAACATCCCACCCTTCAGTCTGAGCCTATTTCCCCCCAAACCCTACCCGTGCCAAGACCCTTCTGTGATTCCTACCTTTTTGCATTCACCATCCTGCTCTCACAGCTTGCGCTGCGGTGTCTGCTGCCATCGTTACTGTAAAGCCTCCTGTCTTGCTGCAAGCAGGCGGAACAAGGGTTTAGGATTTAGGGTTTATGGTGTAAAACCCTAAACCCCCCCGACCTGAACCCTGTCCCACTATTTCTCTTCTCCTATTTCTCTTATTACCTCTTGTTCTACCACTCTGGCCATTCCTATGGTTTATTGCTCTTACTACTGTCATCATTACCATGTCTGTTTTTCAGTAGTCCTAAACCTTAAACCCTATTTCTTACATGTCCTAAACCCTAAACCTTGTCCCTTAAACCCGTAACCCTACACCTTACTTTATGTCTGTTGTTAGTTCAGTTGAGTAGTCTTTTATTTGAGGATACTATGGTACCCATTACAGAGTAAGATTCTATCCTCCCTTTGGGGTATAGTATTTTATATAAGGAATATAATCTTACTAGGTTCAACCACCAGAAAAAACGCTACTCAGTTGACGGTTGAGGTCGGGGCCCTGGGCCGTGTCCTGGCGCAGGGCGGCGTGCCCTGGCGCCTACTGGGCTTCAACGAGGTGGGGATGGGTTTGGAGGATTTAGGGTTTAGGGTTTAGGATTTAGGGTTAAGGATTTATTGGTTTCTGGGTATATGGATTTATGGATTGATGGGTTGAGAGTTTAGGAATTAGGTCTTAGGGATTGAGGTCGCGGTTTTTAGGTATATGGTTCAGGGTTAGGGTGTAGAGTTTGGTCTAGGGTCTGGGGTTTGAGCTTGCTTGCCATGGATAAGCATCCTAAAAGGACCCCCCAAGTACTGGATACTTTGGGAATTACTGGGTTGCTGTTAAGGAACTTGAAAAAAGTTAAGTTATCATAACGGATGCATATATATATATGTAGATGTATAGTAAACAATAGGGTTTCCCCAATATAGTAACTTGAATTAAATTCCTTAACAACAACCCAGATTTTGGTGCTACAGTATACTAGGGTCACAGAGAATCTTTAGTATCAGCCGTAGTATACCCTAGATGCCTTTTACTAAAAAAGGGATTTCGGTAACCCCAACCCCCCGAAATTAGGACCTTATGACTATCATATGATGGTCATAGGGTCCTAATTTTGGGGTTTTGGGTTACGAAAATACCCTAAACCTTTAACCCTAAACCCTAAACCCCAAATCCTTTAACCCTAAACCCCAAATCCTTAAACCCTAAACCCTAAACCCTAAATCCTTAAACCCTAAACCCTAAAACCTAAACCCAGTATTTACTTATCCTGAAGTCCAGGCAAAGCTCCTCGTACGGCGTCGAGATCTTTCGGGGGCCACGGTGGCGTTGGGGTCCTTGGCTGGGGCTTTGGTTTAGGGGTTTAGGGTTTAGGGGTTCAGGGTTTAGGGTTTATGGGTTTAGGGTTTTACGTGGGGGGTGCAGCAGTCACTTGGAGGTTTGTGGAGAACTTGAGCCAAGGGGAGAAGGACCAGGATTACTTCATATTTATATGGTTACGGTCAGGCCAAGTTTAGGGTAATTACTTACAACATGCCCCGACTGGCCTCCAAATAAGGCAGGCCTGACATCCAAGATCTGGGCTGAGGGTATAGGGTTACATAGGGGTTATTTTGGGATAATGGAAAAGAAAATGGAAACTACTAGGGATTATATAGGGTTATATTAGGGATTATATGGGGTTAAGGGTGCAGGGAAGAGGGAGGTGTTAGCGTTTTGCCTGTCTTCATGAGGGGGCAGTGTGAGGCAAGACTACGCTCCCCCAAAACTAGCAGGAAGCCTCAAAAGAGGCCCGACAAAGACTGTGCCTGTAGACGATGGATTTCCGTGTTCATTTGGAGGAAACTACACCATCCAGAGTAGCGGTTTGCTAGATTTCTGGCAATTATTGTCTCTCTTCGGTTCCCCCATTGTAATATGGCCCCTAGTATGTAGAGAGAAACCACAGTTTCGACAACCCTCCATGCTGCACTCCAAGTTTGACTCCGGATATCCACAAAGTGTCAATCCTATTTCTGGTTTAGGGTTTAGGGTTTAGGGTTGAAGGAATGTTGCCAATTGTGACCACTAAAGCCCATTGAGGAAAATAGATTTTAAGTGGACCCCACGCCCTGTAATAGTGACTATAAGGATAGTGGTGATTATATCAGGGTCCTCTTACAGTCCTATTATACCACTATTAAAGGATGGGGGGGTCCTCCTAAAACCTATTGTTACATACAAATGAACATTGAAAAATCCTCCCAAGAGGAGGCAGTAATGCATTCGATTCCCGATGCTTAAGGTGCCCTTTAAGGTTTGGCTCCTCGTACTTCGGGGTATCTTATTCCTACATATCATACAGCTCTACATAGCTCTATGGGAACTATTCAACGTAACACCCCGAGCACCTTCTACAGCGACCTTCCATAATTTCATTGGATTCCTCATGTATCTCTGGGATTTCGGGTTTAGGGTTTAGGGCACCGCCCGAGTTTGAGTGAACATTGCTTACATGCCCCTATGCAAGCCCGTGGTATGCCTGTATACCCTAAACCTTGAAGCTCCTGAAACAGTAAACCTAGACTGTCAAACCTGAAGCCTGAACCCCACGTCCCTGGCACTAAACCCTAAATCCTGAATCCTGAACCTCACACCCAGAACCTTCAACCTTAAACCTCTAACCCTAACCTCTCAGAACCAAACCCTCCCTCCGAACCCTTTGGTAACCCAGACCCGTGATTAATAACCCCCCTCCCCTTAATAGAGATTATAATAGGGATCCTAACATTAAGGCCCTTAAAAGGAAGTGGGTTTATGAACCATGGGTCTACACCCTAAACCCTAAATAGTAGTTTCCATTTTCTTTTCCATTATCCCTATATAATCCCTATATTCCCCTATATAATCCTTATATATTCCTACATAATCCCTATTTCCCATGGGTCTCCATTATGACCCTAAACCCTAAACTCTAAACCCATTATGCCTTTTGGCTCCAGCGTTCCCCTGGCTGGCTCGATGCCCTCACGGCCCCTGATGGCGCTGCCAGGACGCCGGCGAGGCGCAGGCGTCCTGAGGGTGTAGGTCTGTAGGGTCTGGGTTTTGTGCAATGTTTAGGGATTCAAGATTCAGTGCTATCTGTTATACCAACAGTGGAAAAGCAAAGTTCTTGTAGACCACAGTTTTAAGGCTCATTATAAGAACTTCCGAAGATTGGAAGCGCCCCTCCCCCAAACCCTAGCCGCCTGACCGTAAACCCTGAGCGACTGACCGCTAAATCCTAGACCGTTATCTTGGAAACGCTTAGATCCCTCACTCTCACACTGCAGGCCCCCTCCTGCTGGTCGCAGCCGCAGCAGCACTGGCCCTGCCTCTCCGCTTAGTTGCTTGACTGCGCTGAAAGAGGTTTAGGGTTTAGGGGTTTAGGGATTCAGGGTGTCGGGGTTTAGGGTTTACGGTTTGGGGTTTTAGATTCAGGGGACTAGGAAGCAATTGACCCCAAGCATTTGCATATGCTGGTAGGGGTTATTACTGTGAGGAAGTTAGATGTTTTTTGTTAATGCTTGCCAGTGTTCGTGCAAGGTGTTGGGTTTAAAGGACTCCAGGGTTCTAGGGTTCCAGGGATTTAGAGCTGGTAGGGTTCTAGCATTCAGTGTTTTTTTGACTTCTGGGCTTTGCAGGGTTATAGGGTTCTAATGTTCAGAGTTGAGTGTTTTCGCGTTCAGGGTGAAGCTCTGGCAGTTCATGGGGGTTGAAAATTTAGGCTTTCCTGCTACACATGGGGGGTTTCCCAAACTTAGAGGTAGCTCTTTGGGGGTCCCGAATAAGGACTGTAATATATGGGGTTCTATATTGGGGTCCCCTTATTTCGGGAACCTACCACATTCCACAAGGTCCAGACACGTGTAGAGCATGGAGATGAGGGCTTTAGGTTCCAGGCTTCCTCAATCCCGTAACCCTATGAAGGGTTTAGGGTTTAGGGTGCCTATACACTTGCCGATTAAGGATCTGCGCTGTGACGCTTATTGTGGTGATCCCAAAAACACGCGGCAGACGCGAAGCCTGATGATTGTTAGATGTTACTGCTCCATTTTCTTCCTGTATTTAGACCCTCCTCCTGCCCCCTACTGGGGCCTAAGTACCCACCATCAGGGACCATATATCCCCAGTTAAGGGTACAAGGAAGGTCCTGGCATTTAGAAACCCTGAACCATAAACATAGCCCTTAGATGTGAGGCCCTGGCGGTCACGGCAGCCCTACGTGACGCGATATACTCCACTCATACTGATGTTTACTGATACTAAACCCCCTCCGCCACCCCTAGCAGTGGAACATCCCGATAAGAGGCTTCATATTTTGGCGGACGCATTTGAAATCAGGGGCGGGGGCATTGTCTTGTATCGGTACGGTGGGACTACACCTCTTTCTATGGACCGCAATCCCTTCTGGGGCTCCCCTAGGCCCTAAACTTTGGGGAACCATAGAACCAGAACCCCAAATCCCTGAAAGGCCTAGAAATTCTGAGAATTCAAAATCCTAAAGGCCGGAGAGCCAGAAAACCCGAACAGCACTTCATAACCTAAGCACTGATTTCCGTGAGTTTTTATCAACCCCAAACTCTAAAAGCCTTAAGCCCATTGCACCAAGCCCTAAACCCCGAACTCTTCAACCGCCAAACGTCCTCAACTTCCATACCCTGAAGCCCTCTAAGCCCTAAATTCTAGACTTCCATGGGTTTACGGTTTGGGGTTTAGGGTCAGACTTTTATCATCGCATTGTCGAGGCTTTCGCAGGCCGCGGATGCGTCTCACTTGGAGTCTGGGAGCACGATGATTCCAACGAACGGGCTTAGGGCTATTGGGGTCTAGGGTTTCGGGTTTAGGGTTTGGGGTTTAGGGTTGGGTTGTAGGCTTGATGGTGTAGGGCTTGATGTAGTAGCCCAAATAATTCCCGACAATGGAGAATCAAATGGAACAGACAATGGAAAATGACAGAAAACAGGACTTCACAGCGCCTCAAAGGGTTTGTAATGTAGAAGCCTAAATAATTGTAAACAAGCCCGTGGTCCCAGATTTCTGGTATGTGATATTTCAAATAGCCTCCCGTAAGCCTATAGCCCAAATCCTAAACCCCAAACCCTACATCCTAAACCTTAAACCCCAAATTCTAAACCCTAAACCCTACATCCTAAACCTAAACTCTAAACCCCAAATGCTACACCCTCAGCCCAGGTCATTAGGGTCGAGAGTTGGGGCTCAGGGTTTCGCGTGGAGGGTTTCGGTGTTGGGTTGGGGCCTCGGGCTTCGGGTCTATGTTTTTTCACTTTGGGATTTAGGCTTTAGGGTTTAGGGTTTCAGGTGTAGGGTTTAGGGTTTAGGCTTTAGGGTTTAGGGTTCAGGCCGCGGAAACGTGCTGCTGTTGAGGGAACGGAGTTTGCAGTATTAGAGATGCCGAGGCAATCAGGTTTTCTACCATGTGTTTTCTTACCTGGGTAGGCTCCCAAAGTTTTCTGTGTGAGGAAGACTTACTCATAGCTAGTAGGGAACAAGGGAATGTAATCATTACATAATCCCCATACCTATACAATATATTCGCTTAGTCCCTTACTAGTCCCCAATAAGAAGAGAAGCAAAAGGGGTTTGGGGTCTGTGTCAAGATGACCCCCAGGGGGGGAGTTTAGAGTTTTGGGTTTAAGGTTTAGGATTCTGGGTTTGCGATTATATAAGGGTTTAGGGGTTTAGAGTTTGGGGTAGTTGTAAGGTACATGCACTTGAAGGAGGCCTATACAGACCTTATGTAGGCCTTTGTACAAGCTTTATATGAACTTTATAAGGGTCTCCCGCCTGGCAACTACCCAGCTGCGGGTGTCCTTGACTGGTTTTTAGAACCTAAGGAAAGCCCTAAAACCCGAAAATCCTGAACCCCCCGCCGTTGACCCCGAACTGAATCGTAGACATGACTTCTGGGTGATGTTTGTTTCAGGCGCGCAGATCCTTGCGCGCGGCCCGGAGCAGCGTGCTTCTGCGGCATTTGCATCCAGGGGCTCCATACACAACGGCTTTAAATGTGTTTTCCTTTTTTCTTGGGGATTTTGGGTTAAAGTGGAATAGGAACCTGGCAATGGAGAAGAACGTAGGACATGAAATGGCAACTGGGATTACAGTGGTTTATGGCATGGGGTATGGGGTGTTGAATGTAGAGCCTAGAGAGCCCGAGGGCCTTGAATTATGGAACATAACTTACAGGCTACTCTAAACCCCAAGGCAGAATTTTGGGCACCCCGACAGGGACCTCAATGTGTTTTTGCTAACAGTGAGGGGTCTGTGTTTCAGAGGCTTGCAGAGAGAGATTTAGAGGCATGTAGATGTATAGAGTTTGCGTTATGTGTGAACACGTCATGTTGCCTTCGTTGACCTATGTATTGAAACCTCATTTGCGGAACACGCTTTCTGACAACGGCTGGACTGATTGTGTGCTTATCGCATCAAGACTTGTTGATGTTAAAAGTCCCACATGACCTGATGATACGATTCTCCCGAATTTCCAGGGAATGGGCTACCTAGGGGTATGCAGGGTTTCTGTCAACAGAAATTTCAGGCGGCGTATCGAAGGGTTTAGCATCTGGATCCCTAAACCTTGAACCCTCGACCCCAACTCCATCAACCCTAGACCACACCCCCCAAACCTTGCAACAGTAACATGAGTAGGAGCTTCATATGCCCTGCAGGTGTGCAGCTGAAGGCTGTGCAGCAGGAGGAGGCTTTGAAGTTTGTGGGATTTTCAGTTCAGGATTCAGGAATTAGGGTATTGAGGTTTTGGGTTTCCTGTTGCTGTAGAAGGTTCTGGGGGCGTGTTGCAGTCTAGCCGTATGAGGAGTTTGAGGGCAACAATGCTCCTGAACAGGGTTTAGGGTTGAGGGTTTAGCTATGTGGCTAACGACATTCTCTTCGAAGGGCCAGAAACATGACAATGTTTTGGTGCTGTGTTCTGCTGTTGAGATACGTGCGTGGGATCTTCCTGAAGGTCTGTGGATTTTGGAAAGCCAACACTACCTTGGTCCCTAAAGCCCTAAACTATACAACCCTAAACCCTAAAACCCTAAAACCCTAAAACCCTAAACCCTAAAACCCTAAAGCCCTAAACTCAAAACCAAAAATCAAAAGCCTGACTTCAAGACCTGAGCCTGATTGGCATGTTTACGGCTGCTCAGGATCTGGGGTTTGCAAGCCCGATAGCCCTGAACCGTGTGCAGGGTGTGAGAAACTTCGACTCGAGCATCCGAGCGCCCAGCCCAATTGGCCCTAACAGCGGTTTAGGGATTAATCAGGGTTTTGTGTTCATTCTTTGGGGTCTGAGGTAGGAAGCTTGGACAGATAGCAGTGGTTGCCTTGGGCATGTCGGGCAGTATTCAGTATGCCTGCTGCTACTACGAAGACCCCCCCCGACAAACACCCTGAAGCGAGAATCATCATGTGGTGGCAAGCGCCCAGGCCCCAAACCTTAAAATTCAAACTCCCAAACCCCCAAACCCCCAAACCCCGAACCCCCAAATCCCCAAACCCCCAAAACCCTACACCCGAAAACCCCAAAACCCCAAACCCCGTAAATCCATAATCCTAAACCCCTAGACCCGTAAACCCTTAAACCCCAAACCTCAACCCCCCCAAGGCCCTTCTGAACCCGAAGACCCCAATGACCTAAAGTTGTCAGAGCCAGGTTGATGTGAAGCCGAAGGTTTCTTGGCCGAAGGAAGAACAGTCTACTCTAGGGTTGAGGGTGTAGGGTCTAGGATTTAGGGTTCAGGGTTTCAGGGTTTAAGGTTTCAGGGTTTAAGGTTTCAGGGTTTTACGGTTTAAGGTTTCAGGTTTAGGGTTTAGGGTTTGAGGGTCTAGGGTTTTAGGGTTTAGGGAGCCATAGCTGCATCAAAACTACCATGGAACCCCATAGAGCATCCTTTTCAAGGGCCAGCAGTCTTTGTGACCAGGAGGGATTTGGTGGGATACTCCTGGGAATCCTGTCTGCTTAGTACTGACCATATTCCCTGTATGGGTTGTTGTCAAAATTATGGTCCCTCATTGGATCCCTATAATACGGCACGTAATATTCAAGGTACCCAAAAGGGACCATAATTTTGACAACCACCAATATATTCATTCTGACAAAGCCAGAAGAATCAGATTTATATGGGCCCTCTCTATGAGTGGGATGCTGTAATTTTCGAAGTGGCTTTCAGATGTCCATAAACCCTAAAGCCTACGAACAGCTGCATCTTACATCCGTGAAGAGACACATGTCCCAAGGGGTTTCCATAAACAGAGGGTTTCGATGTAGACGCCAAAATGTTGTATGTGACTGTCATAAAGGACCCCCTCAGTTTTTGCAGACTTCCGATATCCATGCCTTGCTAACCATGGATAGGTTTAGGGTCGAGTTGTCAGGTTTGAATAGTTCACTCACAAAACCCTCCTCAAAACACGGATCCAACATGAAGACCCTTGCCTACATTCCTACCTAGGCCCTACACCCTACACCGTCGAACCAATAGCTGCAAGTTTGAACCCGGGCAAAACCCCATTTCTTCAGCCTTAAACTCTTGTTTCAACAGCCCCAAACCTTACATCCTGTACCCAAGACCTTACGTACATCCCGAACCCCAACCCTTAAACCAGTGGCGATTTCAGGTTGTCAAGGACCCTGCCCAGCTGGAGTTCCTCGGTCTCGATTTTTGCTAGGTAGCATTGGGTTCAGGGTTTACTTACCGGCTCTTAGTAGGGAATAAGGGGATATATTGCAGGGTTTAGGGTTTAGGTTTAGGGCTTAGGGTAGGGAATACGGGAATGTATTCTTGAGGCACTACCTAGGTATACTATTCCCTGATTCCCACTAACAGCGAGTAAATTTTCGGGATTAGACCCTAAGCCCAGAACCCAAGACCATAAACCCTAACCCTGAACCCTACAGGCGCGTTTTTGAGGCTTGCACCTTCACGATCCCCAGAAGAGGAATATGGGGTCTGATCTAAAGGTCCTTTGGGGAAAGCTGTTGGAAATTTGCGGGAAACTGTATCCATAATGCCACGTCGGGAACAAGATTTTTGATCTTCTATCATATCTGAGAAGCGGAGGACGTGCGTCATTCATGAGGATCATACCGATGTTTACAATGGTTTTCAAAATTGTCAGTACATCAATGGGGGTCCTCATTATAGTAATGATGACAGTATTTTGGGGTCTATTTTAAGGCCCCTCCCATTGTGGAAACTACCAGTTGTATCTTTTAGTTTTTGCGATTTTCCAGTGTCCCAGTAGTACTAGCCCTTCGTTGAGGGCACCTAGTGCCCCCCTTGCGTCTGCACACATTCATGTTACCTGTGGGGAGTCTGCTAGTAGAGCTTTAAAACCTGAAAGCCTGCAGCCTAAAACCCTAAACCCCAAGCAAAATCATTCTAGCCATAAGGCTTCTATTAGGGACTCCACCCCTTGTAACTGCCTTACACCGAGGAACCCTAAACCCTAAGCCCTAAAGCCAAAATCCTAAATCTCTAAATCCCTAACCCCTTTAACTCCTAAGCCCTAAATCCCTAACCATAAATCCCAAATCCTAATCCCTAAACCGTAACCCCTAAACCCTAAATCCCTAAACCATAAATCCCAAATCCTAATCCCTAAACCCTAACCCCTAAACCGTACATCCCTAAAACCCTAAATCCCTAAACCTTAAATCCCTAAACCCTAATCCCTAAACCCTCATCCCTAAACCTTAAACCCTTAAACCCTAAACCCCAACCCGGCCAAGGTTCGAAACTTACAAGTTCAACCTGGCTTGGACGAAGTGGAAAAAGGTTCGCTATCCCGCATAACCTACGGGTAGTTACGTAGTAGGGAATAGGGGAATAGATTGTAGGGTTTAGGGTCTAGGGGTTTAAGGTCTAGGGTTGAGAGTTTAGGATTTAGGGTTTAGGCTTTAGGGCTGAGGGTTCAGGGCCTAGGGAAGGTTATAAGGGGTTATTCCCATATGCCCAACCGACAATCAGTAAAATAAAGATTGGCGGTTAGCTTACGGCGCAGGTTTCATAGAATTTTGGTAGGATCATATTATCGGTTACACGGGGCTACCTAGGGTTATGCGGGGTTATAGTAGAGGTCTGAAGAATTTGCAAGGTTAACCCGAATAATGGAGAATCACATGGAAAGGAATATGGAAAATCAAAAGGGCACCGGCCGGGTTTTAGGGTAGGTCGGGGTATAAGGATACATGAGGTGCGGTTTATTTTGGTTCTTCGGGTGAGTGTATATAGGTTGTCAACGCACATATTTGGTGTGGAGGAAAATCAAGTTGAAACTGGGAGCAAGTGGGGTTTTATCAGGATTACACACGAGGTTTCTCGAGTTTGGGTTGCTTGGTTCAACCTCAAAACCCCAGGCCCTAAGCCCTAGCCTAAACCTTAAACATATCTCGATTTTGGTTGGAAGGTAAAGGGAGTAGGGGGCGTACACTGCAGAAACAACTTCTTGGATTAGGCTTTCCGAGCTTGAGATCAAAGGCCCGGCAGTTGCAAGTCATACCACATGTGAGATGTGCCTTAGCATCCGTTTCTCGCGTTCCAACACGCACCTTTTCCACTTATCTTCCACAGATCAGCTGCTCTGTTTTCTTTGGGCGCTCTATGCAGGCAGTGATTTGGCGACGGACTTGAAGGCACATGCATGCGGATCGTATAAACGTATTTGTCAAGACCTCTCTGGTTGTTCGTGGGAATACCGCAGCCATATGAGGATTTCCACAAATGGGGGCCCCCAAATAGAGCCCAACATACCATGGTCCTAGTGCGATGTGCCCGGGGCTACTACACATGGATCATTTCGGAAATCACCACATGGCATCCGATTTTACTGAGGTGGCAGTCCAAAGACAAGAGTGCCCTTTACAAATCATTGTGAAATGAGGGAGAGCTGGGGTCCCGCCAGGGACTGACGCTCAGCCGACACTTGCAGTAGCGAGGAGGACCAGTCATGCTGTAGCATTCTACTCTTGATTTCGAAAATTTGCTGCAGTTTTCAATGTCGCGATCCGAAGAGTCCTTGTAGCCAGCATTTCTGCGTGTATTGCAACACCTATTTAATCACGGGACTAGAACCCTTACCCTGAATCTATAAACTGGTTCCAGCAAACGTTGTTCATAGATCGTGTTATTAGCAGCCCGAGGATCGGCCAAGTTTCATCCATGTCAGGGCTTTCAGTCACTGACAGTTTTCCTACATCCTAAACCCGAAGCTCCAAAGCCCCAATCCTCAACCTACAAAGTTTGAGGCTTACAGCCTAAAACACAATAATCCCAACCTTAAACCCCAAGCCCTAAACCCTGAAACCCTTAAACCCAAAAGCCTTGAGCCCTAAACCCCTCAACCCTAAACCGCTAAACCCTCAAACCCTAATCCCTAATCCCCCTTAAGCCCTCAACCCTAACGTGGCAGATCCATGAGCTGTAGGCAGAAGAGGAGAAGGCACCCAATGCTGACGAATTGAAGAAAGAGGCCCCTCTTTCCGGATTGATTGCTTGGGGTGGGTTATATAGGGGTTATATCGG
>CAJNIZ010045936.1:10796-39581 GCA_905231905.1 Symbiodinium pilosum
CACACACCCACACACACACACACGCGCGCGCACACACACACACACACACCCACCCGCGCGCACACACACACACACATGCGCGCATCAGGGCATATGCGGCTAGGGCTCTAGGGTTTAGGGTTTCGGGTTCAGGGTATCTACCTTGAGAGTTGGCAAATGTCTGCGGCCTCTTTACACCGAACAACCCTTTACCGTGACCTGCACATAGGGTTTGGGGTTTAGGGTGTAAGCATAGTCGCCATACAGCACTAGGGTCCACACCTTTATGGCCGGCATGGTGGGAACATTCCTTGATATGGGTTTAGGGTTTAAGGTTTAGGGTTTAGGGTTTAGAGTTTAGGGTTTAAGGAACAGAACAAGCCCGAAACCCACCAAGTCCTCACGCCAGAAAGTTTAGCCTCAACATGGGGTGCATGCTGGCCTTCGTTATTCTGCCAGTGGTGACCCGTAAGCCACAAGCTGTACATGTTAAACTCTACACAATAGTTGCCCTAATATAGACCCAAACATACTATAATCCTTATCATGGGGATCCACAAAATGGTACCCCTAATTTGAGAAAGCCCTAAATCTGAAATCCTCATCCCTAAACCCTTAGGTCCCCTATAATCCCTTTGAAGGTGCCCCTAATTTTCGGGAACCCCCATGTCAGGAGACATTGGATGACAGAAAGTTTGTGTCTCGAGCTCAGCTCTCATTTCGCATCTTCATGTGAGTAGTATTTTAGTTGGGGATACTACGCTTAGGGTTTAGGGTTTAGGGTTGAAGGGTATTTAATTTGGGAACCTACTGTACCCAATATAGAGTAAGATGACATCTTTTTTGGTGTATAGTCACCAAAAAAAGCTACTCATGTGCTTCCTTCGTCAGAGGTCTCAAGTAAGGAGGTTTAGGGTATTCAGGGTTTAGGGTTTAGGAAGAACATGAAGCAAAATGAGCTGCGCAAAGCAGAATTCGGCGCAAGACCTTGGACCCAAACTGTTCAGATACCTTGGGCCCCCAAACCCTAAACCCCAAGGTTTTCAGATATCCTTGGCTTTCAATTGAGCTACCCATCTAGACCTGACATAGTTTGTGAGTATTTTTTGAAATTTAGAACCTTACATCATTCCTCAGGCTGCACCCCTGCGATCCCGAAACAAACCGCACATATCCTTGTGGTCCCTAAGCATATAGTCTCTGCTCAACCTATGTAACGATGGAACTCCAAGCAGAAATAACTTTGCCTAGCCTGTAGAGTCTATGCAGCCCACCGCGCCTTGATGAACCATGTTGTGGAAGGTCGTCAACAGTATATCCGGCCCTGTTGATGGTACGCTGAACATTCGGGGCCGTGTTACAATAGGGATCCAGGCAGAGACCACATTTCGGACGACCGAACACATTATCTGAAGCCATGCATGGGCCGCAAAGTACCCGTAAATCTGTAACCCTAAGCCCTGAATCCGAAACCTGGAACCCTGAACCTTGATCCCTGAGCCCCCAACCCCGAACCCTAAACCCTCAACCCTGAACCCTAAACTACACCCTAAACCCCACACGCGGGTTTCTTGCAAGCCAGCACTCCAATCAAGAGCCCCAAACCAAGCAAGGGGATGGTTTTTGTTTACGATTTGGGGTTTAGTCAGAGGGATTTAGATGGAACAGCTCCAGCCTTCCTCCTTATTAGGTTAATACAATCCTTCTTTGCGAGGTTTCCCCCTAAAGACTTAAACGGCTAAATCCTGAAGATTGAGACCCGAAACCCTAAGCTCTATCACCCTCGATTATCAATTATCATCGCCCAGTCTGCGCTTCTATCTCCTGGTGCACGAGGGCCGTCTGTATCTCCACAATCGAGGCGAAAAGCTGGAAATTCAACAGAACTCCTGTAGGCATTATAGTCCCACTTAAGTAGATAGAATGTGGGGTATATGGGGACCTTATTATAATTTACCCAAAGCCATATGCTATCTACTTAAGGGGGACTAGAAGTTTTAGAGTTGTATGCTTGGGAGGACTTCGTCAATCTGTTAGTAGGGGTTAGCGGGCTTCCTGACGGGTGGTGATGTGGGACATGTCCTTCCATCATCCCTGATACTGAAACTCTTCAAGTTCGAATGGGGAAGATACCACGTTTTTTGGGTACAGGCCCCTGCTTCAGCGGTACGTTGTTTATGGCAAATAATTACACTTGTTCACTTCAAGAGGCGGAGTTGAGGAGTCCTAGCTTTCCTAAGGAGAGGAACTGCCTAGAGCAGCGTAGAGTTCCACTAAACCCTAAACCCTAAGCCCTGCTTAGAGTTCCATCTTCATGGAGTTAAGAGTTGCAGGCGTATGATTGTGAATGCATGATGCATAACTCCAGAGTCCCTGGATGGTTGGTTTTACTCCATTGCGTACTGTAAATGCCACATCCGCGGTCATTCGGGCCCTACACGCGACCCAAACAGGTACAGTATGGGAGCCCCCGAAAGTGTGAGTTGATATTTTGGTACGCCAAATGTATTTCGAATGAGCACGGCCAGTATAGCAACAGAATTGTTGTCAGGGACATATTGTACCCTGAGGGTCCAAGTACCCAAAAGTCTTATGCTTACCCAAATACTATTACCGCAAACCCACGTATCTCATCATTGCATGGGTACATGGAACCCTACACCAAAAACCGCATGGCTATCTGGAGTTCGGGCTTCTGACGACGGACACGTTCTTCATAACGCGCGGGGCTGAAATTAAAGGCTTCGCGCTCACGTAGAGTAGGGTTTAGCGTTTAAGGGCTTAGGTTTTTTATGGAGCAACCAGTGTACCCGCACAAAGATGCTTTCTCTGTAGCATTTTTGCAGTTTCGCCCTGATTGTTGTTCGGTATAAAACCCAGAGGGTCCATGTACCCAATAATTAGGTACTTGGGATTTGGGTAATAGGGATTCTAGTACAGGTTTTGGGTAAGTAGATGATTATTGGGCACTTGGACTCTAAACCCTAAACCCGAAACCCTATAACCCTAAAACCTAAAACCCTACACCCTAAAACCCTAAAACCCTAAACCCTATGATTATTGGGCACTTGGACCCTTGGGGAAATTACTTTCGGCAGAGCTCAGTGTGGACGCCTCTCTTTGGTGTCTAGGCGGTTTAGGCTTTAGGCTTTTTAGGGTTGAGGGTTTAGGCGTTAGGGTTTAGGGTTTAGGGTTTAGGGGTTTCGGGCGAAGGCAATGGATGGGCTTCAGAAATCCCGAGATCCGTTCTAATGTAGACCCATGATTAATAAAGCCCCTCCTTGTAATAAGGATTTTCATAGGGATCCTAATATTAGAGCCCTTAAAAGGAGGGAGCTTATTATTATTCACGGGTCTACACTACTTCTGGGCAAAGGGTTCAGAGTTGACGGCCCTCACCTGCCGTATCCCCAAATGAGCTATAGCCTAAACTCCTTAAAGGGGGTCATATAGGGCATTATATGGGGGACTACTATAGGGGTTAAACCCGTAGGGGTTATTAAGGGGAACAGTCAGAGTTTAGAACATTGCTCAGATGGTGGTGAACCCCAAGGGGTCCGCCTAGGTATATTTACTATGACGCTTAATTTGGGACCAAAAGGGTTCCCAGATAACCACCGTAGGGCCCAGGCATATACTATAGAGCTAGATGGACCCTTTGGGAATGTAGAACATGGTCCAAAAATGGTTTCATTCCACGCTTTCGAAGGGTTGTCAAAGAAACTTTCATGGATTTACGTAGGCATGTCACAGATTCTGAACTCATCGTGATACACGGTGGCATTAAAGAAGGCACGCGGTTGTTTCTGCTGATGTAGGTATGCCGTAACACGACATGTGGAAGAATACCGCCACGGCACATGCTGCGGACTACCATCAGTTGTGTGTGTAGGTGTCGTGGTGGTGCACGAGAAGCCCTATGTTTCGTCCAGCACCGACTACGAAGTTCAGGCCTTTTGGGGGGCTTCGCTTTCACGTGTAGATTCCAGGGAAGAGTAGCAGTGCTGTTCTTTGATGTCTAACTTTACATAAAAAGATGTTCGTCACACAACTGTGCATGCCAACAATCGTAAACGTGGTGGTGCTAGCCACAGTAGTTGTATTCGGGATAACTGAAGTCTCAAGCACACTAGCAAGGGTAGGAAGAGAATTGTATGCACGATATCTCCAGAAAATCTTCAGGACCTCGCCCCAGGAGCGTGGCACACGTGAGCAAAGTTTGCAAAGAATTGGCACTTGTTCTCCGGAAAGGGTGCAGCCTTAGCAGCATCACAGGAAGTCTACCTTCCGGACACTTAGCAGCGTGCCATCATGTCTCATCAGAAGAAATCCTTCCCACCGTCAGCTTGGAAAAAACAGCTATACAATGCTACAGTACAAGGTAAGACTAAAAGGATTAGTCAGTATCAGAGGGCACATCTTATTGCTCCGTGGTGGGAACTAGATCTCCTGCTTTGGCCTCTTGCCGGAGAAATTCTAAACCTGCCTGCTTCTTCTGGAGCTTTGACTGTCACTTTCCACAGGAGCGTGTATACACGAACATACCCTGGACAACTCTAAACTTCCTGGTGTTTATGGCAGTGGGGCAAGGAAGGCAAGCATCAGCTTTCCCACGCACCTGTAGGTAAACTCTAAACCTGACAACTTGACAACTAGGGAGCATGCCCCACAACGAGTAGGGCAGCACCACGCGTCCTTTGAAAGGTGTGCCATGACGAGATGCACGACGCAGGCGCCGACGACCGACTGAGGCCATGGCAGTTGCAGCCGCAGGCGGGAGACTCGGTTAGGGTTTAGGGCTTAGAGTTTGGAGGGTTCAGGGCTTAGAGTTTAGGGTTTAGGGTTTAGATGCGTGCTCGATGCTTGAGAATTGCACGGCCTCTGGCTTCAAGAAATTGAGGACCTCAGAGAGTATCCTAAGAATCTTTACATTTTGGAATATCAGGCTTCTCTCAGTTCCCAGATTTGTACAAACCCTAAACTGGCCTGAAGTCAGCATTACCTGTTGTCAGGAAAGTCGAGGCTGTCAGTAGCGAGAGGGCTTAGTTTTGGGGCTTACCTAATGAACAAGTACCGCAACTTGCGACTACCTGAGTTACATCTTTAAGGGGCATATGGTGGGTCCCCAATACAGAGTAACGTTATATTCTCCTTTCTGTCATTGTTCTACTGTTAGAAGAGTACAATCTTAATCTTGCCTGCTTCAACTACCTAAAAGACGCCTCCGAGCTGCACGAGGATTCCACTTGCCTGAGATGGTCAGCTACAACAACGGGTTCTCGGCTTCGGGACTACAAGGGGATTTTGGGGTTGAGGGTTCGGTGTTTCGGGACTACCAGGGGGTTTTGGGGTTGAGGCCGGGATTAGGGTTTAGGGTTCAGGGTTCGGGGCTTCGGGACTGCCAAAGCGTGCTTGCCGGTTCAAGCTCAGATCCAAGAAGCAAATGGGCTTCCGACGCCCAACGCTTCTCCACTCTTTCCAAGGCATGGAGATCACAAACCTGTAACGCAATCCAGCACCCCCCCCAGAGGTCGGCGGATACTCAAAGCCCTAAATCCTGTACCCCAAATCCCTAAAAGCTGCACCTTATACCCTGGATCCTGAACTCTGCACCTTTACAACCTCTGCACACTATGAGTCCTAATTATGCTATTCGTACCTTTGACCCCTGACGCTCTGCAAACCCCAAAATGCTACATGAGCCATAGTCTAAACTCCTAGTATCCCTTCAATAACCCTTATAGTAGTCTCCTAAATAATCCCCATGAAGCCCCCCTTTAAGGAGTTTAGACCCTAAACCCGAAACCCTAAACCCTATCTTATCTGATCCCCAATCCCCTACATAACCCCCCTAAACCCTAAACCCTAAACCCCCTTTAAGGCCTTTAAGGAGTTGAGATTATGGCGCACATCCTGAGCCTAAGGCGGAGCGCTGGCGAGAAGCGGTGCGGCAGCGATTGGTCGAGGAATCGCCTTCAGATCCCAAAGGGTCCATTGTAGGTTTTAGGGTCTAGGATTTAGGGTTTAGGGTTTAGGGTGTAGGTTCCAGGGTTTAGGAAACAAGAAAATTGAAACTACTAGTTCACTCAATGTTGAGAGAGTACACGGAGGTGCCATACAAACTGCGAACATGTGGATGTGCGTGGATAAGGAAAATGGATGCAACAATGGTTTTATTTCGGGTTTTGAAGCCGACCATACACACTGGCCTGTACAAATAGCAAAGGGCGGTTCACTGTAGTCGGCCACTGCATTTTGAGCGGGTGCTAGGATTTAGGGATTAGGGTTCAGAGTTTAGGGTGTAAGGGGTTGAATGCAAAAACCAAAGATAAGCGTGTCCATACACCTCAGAGGGGGGCTATTGTCAGTTTTCGTAAGGACCCAGAATTAGTCTGTGGCTGTGGAACATTGTAGATGGTTTAGGGTTTAGGGTTGGACTCCCCTGTCGTCCCCTGTGGCATTGCCAGAACGACTCCTCATGTAGTATACCCTCAAAATAGGGATTGGGGCTTAGGGCTTCTAGGCATAATCCCAAGAAAGACCCCTCGGATGTCTGTGCTACGCTGTTAGCTTCTGATGATTTGTGGAGCGATGTGACACCAAACATTCGCGTTGAGCAATTATTCAACCGAGCTTACGCAAAAGATCCCGAGCAACACAGTTTAGGATTTAGGCTTTGCATTGTAACCTGAAGCTCTAAGCCCTAAACCCAAAAACCGCTCCCCCTGCTATTTGATGAAGGTTGCTCTACAGTCTAAAGGGCATGCAGGCCAAGCCTTCCGAAATAAAATGTGGGGGGCGAAACATGCTATAGTCTAAACTCCTTAAAAGGGGGTTATATAGGAGATTGGTTTTATTGGGTATTATTATAGGGGCTACTAAGGGGGATAGTAGGAATTTAGACTGTAGCTCAAATGATTACCAGTATAATGGTCATAGAAGACACTCCAACATCAGATTGTTATTCACCTGCCCCTAATTATGCACACGCGCCCTCTAACCAAAGATTCGAAATCCCGCTAAGATCACACAGTGGAGTTGGTTGGGGGTATTCATTACTAGGCAGCGGGGCCCTAAACCCCTAAACCCTAAACCATAAGCCCTGGGGTTCTATTGTTGGGGGGGGGTGGCATTCAACTCTTTGGCATCTACCGTACTTGGTTCCTCGAACCTCCAGGGCTCCATGAGCTTCGAACAAAAGTGGGGGGGTGTTTGGGATTTAGGGCTTAGGGAGGGTTACACAAATTTGGGGTCTCTTGTTGGCGATCCCCATAGTAAGGATAAAAGTATATTGGGGTAAGTAAGGGGTAAGCATGTTGTTGGGGTCTATATTCACGATGGGTCTTTTTCGCCCGGGCCCGCAGGTACCATAAGTTGGCCTATACGCGCACTTAGATGTAGTTACCATGCTCCTGAACATATCATCAGCAGTGAAACGAAGACCAAGCAAGGACAAATAGGAATAGCGGTGATCGCGCACAGAACGAATGACGAATGCAAACACCGAGTAAGCACGTGGGGCAACATGAGAACAGCGGGTATAAACAGGCTGCAACAGCACAGTTGCTCAAGTTCTGAGCGCTGTTTACAGGGGCGTCAACAGCTGTTGCATGGCCATTGGAAGGGTCTTAGACATGGTAGTTTCCATAATTAGGGGGACCCCAGAATGGTACCCCTAATTTTAGGAAACCCACGCATGGACGAGATGGTCAGCCCTAAACCCTAAACCTCAAACCCTAAAGCCCTGACCCGAAGTTCTAGATTCTTCAGCGACTTGCTAGGCCCTCCCGGCACTTCTGCCACTGCTCGAGGTCCGCGAACTAGGGTTAAGGGTTTAGATTTTGGGGTTAGAGTTTACCTCAAGAACAAGACAGGGCTGCGGATTAGGGCTTAAAGCTTTGGGCAGAGCAATTTTGATTCCCAAGCGTTCAACAGGGGCTTTTGGCTTCTTTCAGATTGTGCAATGTCCGGGACTTTCAGGATCTTTTTGGAGCCGTTTGAACTTTAAACCTACTGGCATGTTGCTCTGGCTGCATAGGTGCTTCAAGGTGATAAGTGATAAGTGCATTGTAGACACGTAAATAAGACATGAGTAGAATGGTTTTTGGGTGTGATGGTTATACAAGGTTGTTGAGGAATATTTCTGGTAATGTTGTCCGGTCTCTACATACAGTCAGGCCTGCTGTTCAGAAAAAAGGTGTGGCCTCAAGAACTTCACCAAAAGCACCGCAGATCTTGCAGGCGGTTCTTGTCTTTTCTTGCTGGTGCTTCAGGGGGAAGTGGGCAGGGACTATAGGTACCATTATACAGGCTTTTTAGGGATCCTTCATAGGAATACTCCGCCCGCCCCTTGAAGACCTACGAAGGTAATGGGGCTAGATGAGGTCTACCCAGGCCCCCACAGAGGGTACCCAACTGATCACTACCCACATGTAGCCGTAAGGGTCCAAGGACCCAAATAACGGGGCTTTCAGGGCCCAAAGACCATTAATAGTAGGGTATTTGGGCCCTAATACCCTATTATTTGAGTCCTTGGACCCTTAGGGTAGGTTTGCTGGATAAGTATGCAGTTCCGCAAAAACGGTGGACAGCACTGACAGGCGGCCTGCAGATAAGACTGCTGGATGCTACAGTACTGGAGACTTAAGTGGAAAAGATAATGGAACATGAACTGGAAACCCTAGGTCCGGCTGAAGGGACATGTAGGGACATGTGGGGATATAGGAAGATGTTCCTGTAAGTGCAGCAGCTTCTCCAGGTATCGTTCAGAAGTGCCGCAGTTGAAACTATCATGCGCGTAATTGTTTAAGGTACAAACTCCCCTTAATTTCACTGTTTAAGGTACACACGGTTTACAGATTATATAGCTGTTTCAGGTACCTACTTTGTTCGAGCAGCTGACAGCTCTTTGGACTCATGCAATTCAATGCGCCCAAGCTGTTGACTTCTTAGGTTGCAGTACGAATGGGCTCAAACCCTAAACCCTAGATTTTATGGTTTAGGGTACCCTAGGTATTCAAGTATCTTACTAGTACATGGAGGAACCAAACGGGTTGCTGTTAAGGGGCTCTGAACCCTCAACCCGCGCTGTTAAGGGGCTCTGGGCCCAAATTACTGTGCCAAAGAGGCCCATGGTCCCTCGTCAAGGGCTTCACTGCCCTAAACCCTCAGTCCTAAACCCTAACTGCTTCACGCGACGAATCGCAGGCTAGTGGTGGCAAGCGGTATGCCTTGGTGGGCGGCGATGCCCTCATTCAGAAATCAGGACAGTCCTTGGGTTTAGGGTGTAGGGGGACTTTCTTTGACACAGTCGTCTTGATTGGATTCCTCGCACATGGAACGCATAGAGCAATATAAGGGGTATCAAACGTTGTGCGGCAAGGGCATCGAATCTCAGAGTCCAGGGCCTCGTCGGATATGGGACTGGGATCCTTACACTCCTCCGAGATTGCCCATATACCCTAAACCCCCTAAAGGGCATCCAAGGTCATCCCTATGCTCGAGAAACTTCTTTTGTTTGCTCAAGTTCCAACTAGACCCAGTCATGGCAACTTTGCTGCGCTTTGCCGTAGATGTGGGAGGGTCCCAAGAGTTGGTACCATTTGGGGGGACCCATAATGAGGACTATAAGATTTTGCGGTCTATATTGGGGTCTCCCTGTTTAGGGAAACTACCATGTCTGACCTGTCTCATGTGTTGATGCAGGGTTCAAGGTTAAGAGTTTTGGTCAAGGGTTGAGGGTTGAGAGACAAGCTTTAGGCTTCCGAATAATTCTGGATCCAACAGAGCATGATACCTCAGGAATCTCCGCTGGCGGCTGATCTCTTTCCAAGCCTCGTGCAAGAGACTCATGTCAAGAGAAGCCCAGCAGGCGGCAGCGTACTCTCCAACAAGGCCTAATCAAAAACTAAACCAGGATACATCAGCCCTGAACCCTAAACCTCTAAGTCTAAATTTCTAAGCCCTAGACTACCCTAAATTCTAAGCCCTAGACCCCAAGTCCTCAAGACTTTGTGAGCACTTACTGATACCTCTGATGATTCAGGCTGGCAGGGGTCATCTGGCTTCTGGGCTCTGTTGGGTTAGGGTTCAGGGTTTTGATGAATGGAATACTCATTAATTCATGCAACTAGACACTACAACCTAGGATCTCCAACATGGTTGGAGCAGGAAGTATTCCTGACTTGAGGGGTATTAGGTTCCCTGGGAGCATGGAGCAGCTCGCAAGTGGGGTTTCAGAGGTTTAGGGCGGCGTTGTAGGTTAAGGGTTTGGGGTCCCTACAAATAACAGGACCCCAACCCCCAGATAACAAACATTCACTGTAAGAAATATTTCTATTGGTACATATTCAACATGAGGGTGTGGCATGGGTTTTCTTCGCGGGATGTGGCGGGGAAGTGACCCAGACCTGTTCGTAGGGCTTCCTGGACTCTTTCACCCCTTGGTAGATTCTTTGAAGTAAGCGGTGACTTCCACTGACCTCCGGAAATGCTCCAATCTAGACCTAAGATCCGCAATTTGACGGATCCAACAAACCTAGCCAACGAGTCTTCTCTTGGCCACCCTAACCCCTTAACCGCTAAACCCTAAACCTTAAACCGCTAAATAGGAGCTCAACATGGGAGTTTCCCAAAAGTAGGGGACCCCTTTGGGGGCCCCCAAAACAAGGTCTTTGTGTTCTATTGCGGTCGTTGCTGTTAAGGAACGTAAGCTAAACTAACTTACGATGATAAGGAAACCCTACTATAGTGATTCAAGCTAAGTTCCTTAGCAGCAATCCAGCATGGAGTGTGATATCTGTACCTCGCACCAGTCCATCAGTGCTGAGCTGTACGGTTTAGGGTTTAGGCTTTCTCTCAGGAAGTTACAGGTGGGTAGCTTCTCCCCCCTAGAAGCCTTACATCACCCTTATCTGCACCTAGGCTCCCCATATAAGCCTCATAGAAGCCTCATGTAGGGGTACCCGCATGGCAACTCTCCACCTGAAACGTCCCTTAAGTTTAGGCGGGGCCTGTACTGAGTTGCTGTTAAGGAACCTACACTAAATGATTGTAATAAGGAAATGGCATAATCCCATTATCCACTACATACCTATATGGGTGGCTTTCAAAATTATGGTCCCTTTTTGGGTACCCTAAATAATTATTAGGCGCCGTATGGTAATAGGGACCCAAAAAGGGACCATAATTTTGACAACCAACTATATTATGATGATTTAAATTAAGTTCCGTAACAGCAACCCAGTGTAGGACAAGAGTGGAGGAGCTGAGTTAAGCAGTGACTGCCGCAACATACTTAGCGCTCAAAGGAAACAAAGGTTCCGAACTCTGAGTACCAAGCAAATAGAATTCAGGGCGTCCCTTACCCTAAGGCTCAAAGTAGCCCACAAGCCTAGTATAGTATGGTCATTGGGCCCAAAAGCCTTATATTATGAGTCCTTAGAGCCTTATAGGGTTATATCCAATGCAATCCCGACCAGACTAGAACCATTGCAGGATCGTGAGGGCCTTAGCTTCAACCTGAGCGAGTCTTCACACGCAGTTCTGCTTTGACACTCAAATTGGACTTTTCTAAAATCGTATGTGGGCCGACGCATTGCTTGAAGGCAAGTGCAACCCGCTATTCTAAACGCTAAACACAGAGTTCATAGGGTTTATAGGGCTTAGGGCTTAGGGTCTAGGGAAGAAGACCCCTTAATCTGAACAGCGGCTGCATCGTAGCACAGCAGTGCGCAGGAGCCGCCGAGCTGATCGAGTTCAACTTCTTTCCGAATTTAGGCCCGACTTCCATGGCCCAGAGGGCCAAATAGTAGGTTTTTAGGTCCCAAATGCCATTAAGACTATAGTATTTGGGCCTTAACCCTATTATTTGGATCCTTGGACCCTTAGGGATACATTGGGCAAGGTAAGGTTTCAAGGATTGCTAACCCAAAGATTCCATGTACCCAATAATTAGGTACTTGGGATTTGGGTAATATCAATAATAGATATAGTACAGGTTTCGGGTAAGTATATGATTATTGGGCCCGACTTCCATGGGTTTCCTACTTGGAGGGTCATGGGGGCTTAGTAAGTGGGTTAATAAGGGGGATAACTGGGGTTATTCTATGGCTTATAGGGCTTATGAACCTAATTACTTACTAAGTCCCCATGACTCGCCAAGTAACCACCCGCTCTTGGGTTCTAACTTAAGTCGAGCTCAGTATAGGGGGGCGGGGGGGGTGTTTAGGGAAAGCTTCAACTGACGGGCATTATGTTGAAGGCGCTATTCCTGCTTTAACAAAAGGACTTGTGATAATGACCGCTGTTATGTGTGAGGACTATTGCAAGAGAAGGGATGATGGGGAAATAAATCGGCTTCAAGGATACAAAGCCAGTAATGGGGAATCAAGTGGAGCATGGGGTGGAAACTGGATTTGTATTGGAGTTTGCCAGTGGTCAGTTATGTCTCGTAGAAACAGAAGTCAGGCTTTGCAGTTTCGGGTGTGGTTATTGGTTCTACCACTAGAGGTCATGGTTGAGAGTCCGTTGCCGCCGCCCTGCTCGATTCGTCATCCACAGTTGCTCAGTTCATGACGACGGTGGCACCACTGTTCTGACTACTCTTATGAGAGCTTCTCAAAAACGATCCCTGGGTTCTAGGGCTTAGGGTTTTTGTACTTACCCTAAGGGTCCAAGGACCTAAATAATAGGGTTTTAGGGCCCAAATACTATACATTAATGGTATTTGGGCCCTGAAACCCTATTATTTGGGTCCTTGGACCCTTAAGGTTAGTTAGAACCCCAAGAATATTCGGGTAATCCTGAAAAAGCCTAGGACCCCAAAGGCCCGCCTGTTTGAACAACTTATTTGTCATTCCTACTATTAGCTTCGGAGCAGGCCACGTGGTTGAAAGAGATCTCTTTCCCTAAAGGTCCAAAGACTCAAATAATAGTGTTCTAGGGCCCAAACACCATGATATGAATGGTATTTGGGCCCTAAAACCCCATTTTCTCGGTCCTTGGACCCTGAGGGCTTCGCATCTGCCGCAGCTGCGTTTGCACGTATAGCCCCCAGTCATGAGATTTAGCAACCTTCGCACGGGTCAGCCCCAAAACGAGCGGTTAACGGCTTTGGATTTAGGATTTAAGGGTTTAAGGGCTTAGGGTTCAGTGATCTCTCCAAATCCAAACAACAATTCCACGAAGCCAGGCTCTGGCCTCATGTAAAATGTCCCCTTGCCTTGCAGGAAGTCATGTTTAGTTGCATACTCTACTTGATACCTGCTGGTGCTTGGTGGGACGAACTACAGGAATATATTACATCGGGATTCTGTGTGGATTCTATTCTCTTATTCCCTACCAACCACCTGTAAGGATAGCTGTATTCCTCGCAACTCATCAATGGCGGCCTCCTCTGATGCGCGGCCTTTGATTCTCACAGAGGGCAGCAACGCGCTAAAGGCCAGGTCATGTGTCTTGTCTCTGGTTGCCAGAAAACAAGAGAAGGGACCCGTATAATCATGCCTTCACGTAACTCCCGTTCCATCCCGATCCCATCTCGTCCCTAGTGTGGCCCAGTCATTCAGACCACGAAGCATCAGGCAACACATCAACGTGGAAAGAATGTGAATTCAAGGTACTCCTGGAAGTTTTCTCACGAAAGGAACCCCCTGCTTTAACAATGGTAACATCGCACACATCTATTTGTATAGTCTAACCACCAAATAATACTGCTGGCTCATTCGTGTGCGTGGGGCGGGGGGTGGGGGGGCGGAGCGGCAGGGGCGAGGGATGTGTTTACGTATTTGTGGCCAGGGGTAGGAACATTGGTGTGGCCATGACAATATTCCCTTCACCTCATGGTAAACGACGTTCTCCCCTCATCGAAGTGTCCATCACTAGGGGATTTGTATTGCTGTGGGGGGAGTATATCGCAAGAAGGCGCACCCAAACAGTAGTGAACAAAGACCAAGACTTTAAGTAGCAACCTTGCCAAGCTCATGGCCCGCATTCGGGGATTCCCATGCCAAGGTCTGCTATGAAGGGATCCTACTCTAAGTGGGGCTGCTCCGGATGAATACCTCATTCCCGAATCCCTACCCTAAACCCTAAACCCTAAACCCTGGCTCGATGCTTTGAGAGTCAGGGGGACTTGGTAGTTTACATCGACAGGGAGCCCCAAATAGACACCCAATGTATTATGATGCTTAGGGCTTATAGGGTTTAGGGTTTATATAGGGTTTAGGGGGTTCTTGGTAATTTCACAGAGGGTACATTCAAGTTACGGAAACCTCCCACTTCCTTCGGAGATGAATTATGAGGATAGCTGGGGCTATTCTATGGCTTAGCCATAAGCTGTCATAAGTATGCTTACTACGTCCGCCCTGACCCACCAAGTACAGGTGGCAGACAATGACATCGAGTCTGCGAGCAACCCGGCAAAACCAATTTGGGGGATCTGTCAAAATAGGATACCAATGGCCCCTCAGGAATAGATGTGGACAATGCAGAGGTGTATGTAGCTCATCAAGCCCTAAACTGGCCTGAAGAGCTGTGAAGCTTGTTCAAATACTGTACAAGCCTAGATACTTACCAACACTATACTCGTAGGGGTTAGGGTTTAGGTTTTCAGGTTTAGGGGTAGATTCGTGTTACAATTATCCCAAAAAGGGTACCTCAACTAGGCCTGTAGATGATATTGGTCAGTGCTTAGTAAGGGTTTAGCCCTAAGCCCTAAACCCTAACCTGTTAGGGTTTAGGGTATATAGGCCCCCACGTTAAGCGCTAAACCGTAGGGTACTGTCTGGGTCCGCATTCGTTACAGGAGATAAATGTCAAAGGGGAAAAAAGTACAAGTCTTTAGGGTTTAGGGTTTGAGGTTTAGAGTTTAGAGTGTTTGGGGTTTAGGGTTTATAGGGTTTAGGGTTTAGACTTTATAGGGTTTCAGGTTTAATTTGTGCTGGAGTGTCACGGCTGCATGGCGAAGCGCTTGCAGTATTAGCACTTCTGTTCCGGATAAGGTTTGAAGACGGGCTAATTCTCGACAACCCCTGCAAAGGATAAACAGATTCTTCATAGTAGCCTGTCTACTACTTGATTGTTTGGTGCACTATTGCTCTCAGACAGCTGGACTGTGCGAGTGCGGAAGCTGGCCTTTTCCATGATCCTACTTCGCCGGTTGGCTGCAAGGTTTTGGACAGATATACCTGCAGACCCACGCGAATCTATCAAATGCACGCAAAGAGGCATGGGCATTACACCACTGATATCACACACAATCTAGATTCGCTGTCATTCGCCAGCTAACAGCTCCTCTCCGATTCCGAACCTTGCCTTGAGAACTAGCACCTCCTGTTCCACTGCTACCTACTGCGTATATACTACCTGCTATCTGTTACCCACTGCCAATGCTGCATAAGCAAGAGCAGGTAAAAATAAAAGCAAGAGTAGCAGCGGCAGCAGCAGTAGCACTCACCCATCTTGTTCAGTGGCTGTATGTGACTCTCGATGCTCGGCAGAGATTGATAGAAGGGAGTAAATGTACTTTCAAGGCTGGGCCCCCTTGTACACGCTACTAGTACCGGAACCCCCATGTATAAATGATTTTCGGCAGCAGCATAAGTACCTACTGTCAGGGAGCTAACTGTCCAAAGTCGTCAGCCCTAAGCCATACACCCATAAACTCCACTTTTCTTAATCCCTACCCCACGCAAACCCGTACACCCTAAGCCATGTCAGACGCACACCTTGGATCCCCAACCCATAGGCCCAATATCTTTGACCTTGAAACCCTCAACCCTCAAACCTACCTGGACCCCAAAAAGTATGTAAAGTAATGGCCTTTATGGCCATTATTAGGGGTTTAGGGCTAATATTTTACATACTTTTGGGGTTTAGGGTTTAGGGTCCTAGTATCCCCCTTAATAATGGAGAATCAAATGGACAAGAAAATGGAAAATGAAATGGAAACTGCGATATATAGGGTTATGTAGGGGATTATAGGGGTTATAGTCTAATTCAGGGTTCAGGGTTTAGGGCTTAGGGTCAGGGTTCATAGCAGTGTCCATAAAAGAGGGGGCCTCAACATATCGCAAGATACTATAAGCCTTGGTACTTGGGATCCCCCACAAAAACACCCATAATTTCCGGAAACCCATATCAGCTATAGTCTAAACTCCTTCAAGAAAGTTATATAGGGGATTCCATAGAAGACTATTATAGGGGTTACTAAGGGGGATACTAGGAGTTACTACGGCTCGTATATTGTTATTGAAAGAATTTGTAGGCTTCGAGGGTGGGGGATGGTGAGTGGATGAAGGGGAGAGGTACGGTTTCAGGGCATGGAGCTAGGGTTATAGCCACCCTTAAGTAGACAGAAAGTGGGTACATGTGGATCTTATTATGGTTTTGGGCAATTCCATATTCTATCCATTTAAGGGGGACTATGCTAAGAGGCGTGTGGTCTTCGAGCCCGAACTTAAGCAACGAAGGATAAGGAGCGAAGGATTTCTGATGCTCAGCACTCTAATGATGACACCCTTAACGCTAAACACTGCACCCTAAACCCTAAGCCCTCAACCCTAAATCCTAAATCCCTCAACCCTAAGCCCTACCCTCATCCCTAAACCCTAAAGCCGTGCTTGGAGTCCGAAATACCCGACTTGCCGTATTCTGGGTTGCTGTTAAGGAACTTAATTTAAGTTACTATATTGGGGGAACCATGTTATTTACTGTATATACCCATTATGGTAACTTAATTTAAGCCCTAAACCCTAAACCCATTATGGTAACTTAATTTAAGTCCTAAACACTAAACCCTAAACCCTAAACCCATTATGGTAACTTAATTTAAGTTCCTTAACAGCAGCCCAGTATTTCATGGCTTAGGGATCCAAAGCTAAGGGACCCAAAGACCCAGGAGCGCCAACCCAAAGGCTACAAACCCAAAGGACGAGCCCTAAGGGTACACTCAGGGTTTAGGGTTTAGGGTTTAGGGTTTAGGATTTAGGGTTTAGGGTTTTAAGATGTAGGAGAACTCCCTGGTCAAAGGTTCCCTAGACAAGGGTGTGGTAGGCTCAGGCTAGAGTACGGACGTGACGTCTTGGGTTTGAGGCTTTGGGTGTAGAGGGGCTGCAGCCCTAAGCCCTAAACCCAAAGCCCAAGACCCCACCCTAGGCGCTTTACACCCTCCTACGCCATAAGCCCTGGACCCCAAACCCTATAGTCCCCCGTAAGTAGATAGACTATGGGGTATATGGGGATCTTAGTATAATTTGCCCAAAGCCATATTCTGTCTACTTAAGGGGGACTATCATCGTACAAACCCTAAATCCTAAACCCTAAACCTTGATCCCTAAGACCATATACCCCAATCCTAACAAGTTGTGAGGAGCACTTCCTGCCTCGCTTCCTGGATGTCCTGCGCCCACCGCACGGCATCGACTCGGCGACGGCAGTTTGCTTCTAAAGCTGCACCAGAGAACCCACTTTGCTTTTTAGGCTTTTTAAAGTTTAGGGTTGACGGTTTTCAGGGTTTCGGGTTTAGGGTTTCCGAGGTTTAGGGTTTTTCTCGGGTTTATAAGGTTTAGGGCTTAGGTTTTTTTTAGGTCTGTGGCTTCCGTGAACGGTCTACTTGGAGGGTCAGGGGGACAAGCCATATACGTACCTCAGTTATCCCCCTCATCAACCTACTTACTGAGTCCCCCTGACCCTCCAAGTAGGCTTTGCGAGATTGTATACGGCTGAAGGTCTAGGGTTCCAGGGCCTGGGGGTTTTGCAGGGTTTCCGGTTTTGGGCGGGAAGCAGACTAGTGAGCCGTGTTGGAATTGTATGTGCAATGTGAGAGCTTCACCATTACCAGTACTGTGCTTCTAGATGCCTTGTAAGCATGCGATATATTTCAAAATCATACTGACATGCATCCTACATTAGAAGACTTCTCGTCTAGGTTCGGTATATTCGGTACTGTAGGGATGTGGATATCTTGGGAAGATAGAGACAATTCCTTTCTGAAAGCAGTCAACCTAAACCCTAAACCCTAAACCCTAAACCCTAATCTTTCAACTTCAAACCATCAACTCGCAGTTGATGGACCAAATCTGGCATGAACTGTACTTTGAGGAGGTGGTGGGTGGGGTTGAGGGCGCGTACCATACAGCTACGAGTTCGGAGAGCTTGAGCTTGATGGCTTGAAGCGTATAGTCTCCCTTAAATAGATAGAATATGGCTCTGGGTATATTTATAATAAGATCCCCATATACTCTGTATTCTATCTACTTACGGGGAAACGATACTTCAATTGTGCAGGTCGAAAGTGTTCAGGCCGAAAGAGTTGACGTGTCAGACATTGCAGCTTTCTTGGAGGGTCAAGGGGACTTAAAAAGTAGGTTAATAACCCCTCTAACCCATATAGTAACCCTAATTATCCACATTATTCACCTACTTACTGTGTCCCCCTGACCCTCCAAGTTAGGGCTTCAAGACAACCAGTGCAATTGGCATACTGACAGTTGGATGGCTTTGGTTTCCTAACCCAAAACCAGCCTTGTGTAGAGGATGAGCTCCAGATGGTAGGAGAGTTTTCTGTGGTAGCGGCCATATCCAGGTTCGGGTCCAGACGTCCTAGATTTAGACTGAGGTCACGGGTTTGGGTGGAGGCGTGCTATGAAGTTGCTTGCTGTGTCAAGCGCGGAGATGAGGATGAGGGATGGAGTGGGCGTGGAGATGAGTTGGAATGCTAGTTGTAGCATGTAGCAGCTTGAAGAAAAGGTGGTGGCAACAGCAGCAATAGCATGAGCTGGAGCCGCAGGTCGAAGCTTCGGGTAAGAAAGGCGTAGTCCACATGCTCAAGAAAAGAATACTTGCAATGCAGCCGCATCAAGGCACAGGCGGCGATGTTTGAAGGTATCCTTGGGCATAACGCGATCTTTCCTGCATACACAGAGATTAATCAGATGTCGTGATAATGCTTCATTTGAAGTTAAGTTCCTGAACGCCGACCCTGAATGGACAATAGCTTGGGGTTTAGGGTTTTGGGTTCAGTAGGCGCGCCCCAAATCTCCAATCCCGAACCTGAAGCTGAGCACAAGGATATATACAGGGATAAGCGAGAAAGATAGAGAGACAGAGAGAGATACATGTACATGGGTACATAGGGATTTGGTTAACAATCGTGAATCAATGGACAAGAGAATGGACAATGAAACGGAAACGGTTTTTTGGAGTAGTTGTTATAGGGTTCTGGCCTAGGTGGACAAGACCCAGGCTATTGGCAACTTTGTAGTCCCCCTTTAACTACCGGTATTGATCAGAATAGTGTTTCGTAATCTACCTACCTTTGGCCCAAACCCTAACCAACACCTAGCTGAGGCCACTACGTGGGCTGCTTTCCCTACATGGACCTGCAAGGGTGCAGGGTCTATGTGTTACGTCTTGTGAGTGGCAATGAACTGTGAACCTTAAACCATCTGCTCGGGTTCCTGGTATACTGGCTTTCACCGAAGTAGTTCCTGTCAGATGGGAGGTCATCTACTTAAACTCCCGTCAAAGAATTAGAGAGCACAAAGATTTGTACTCAATATGCCACTCCTGAAGGCAGCTGCGATGTGTCTGAACAAGATGGGGTCGGTCCCAATATAGATGCCAAGAACACTGATTTTATGCTTGTTTACAGGGGCTCCCCAAAAAAGGGCGACTAACCTCTGGACACCCTGATTTGGGCAGCTGCAAAAGCATGATGCAAGCTGACATACAAACAGGAGACACAGCCGTAGACAGCTGAAACTGCGAAAAGAATTGTAGGAACAAATGGGCCTTCAAAACCCTAAACCTCAAACCCAAAACCCTTAAACCTTTAACCCGTGTCATCAACCTTGGCTGGTGGAAAATGGTCCATAAAAAGCAACATTAACCCCTGCCCAACCCTCAACTGTCATAGGGGCATCCATAAGCCCTGAACCTGAAGCGCGAAACCGCAGATGACAACACCCATTTACCCTCAAACCTAAGACCCTAAGAGCCTAGGGTTTCATCCTACTCTCAAAACCCTAAACTTTACACCTAATCCCTGTGCCAAAATCGTAACGCCTTTCCGCGAACTTGCGAACTTTAAGCCTGAAACTCCCCTAAACCCTAAACCCTATGTCCTAAACCCTAAAACCTAAACCCTAAACCCCTAAACCCTAAACCCTCTCATCCGAAGATGCGGAGGAGAGCAAAGCCGAGGAAGCCGCGACTCGGCGTGCAGACGTGAAACTTCCATGGAAGGTTTAGGGTTTCGGGTTTGGGGTTGAGGGTTCAACAAGCACTAATCCCTTATACTATAGTCCCCCTTAAGTAGATAGAATATGGGGTATATGGGGATCTTATCAAAATATACCCAAAGTCATATTCTACCTACTTAAGGGGGACTGTAATATTAAAATACGCTCCCAGCCCTAACATTAGATGTGTCCCCTATATATGTAAGGTCTCTGAGGGAGTCATATCTATGATTAGAAGGGGTTAGTAAGCCTGAATGAGCCTTGTCTTCAATGGTCCGATAATCCCTGACCAGGGCCGTAATCTGTGGGGGTCCATGTACTCCCATAGTAGCCCAGCGGAAGGATGCGGCGGGTTTCCTTTCAGGTTTCCTTTTGGGACATCAGGGTGCGGCTCCTTGGCTTTAGGGTTCAGAGTTTAGGGGGCATGTTTCAAAAATTGCGGTAGTCTAAACCCCAAACCCATAGATGCGGATGATTGAGATCATCAAAAAACTCGAAGGCAGCCATGTCATTCAGAGCAGGTCGGTTCCTAGCAGCACTAGATATTGGAGTTATCTGTGTTTTTTCTGGCTCCAAGCAGTCTCCCACATAAACCTAAAACATAAGCCCTAATCCCCGGCCTAAGTCCTAAACTCTTTAGGAAGGAGCCCAACAGAACTGGGCTACTAGTCCGATATGAACCCTCACCTGCTAGTACAAGGGGAAGGCCATAATTTTCATGAGGCCCTTCTTCGGGTTCCATCTTTGTTTTGGGTAGTGGCTATAAGAACGGTGCTGAACACAATTTCTTGGTCCTGATAGAGGCGGTTGCTCTCCAGGTCGTGAAACATGGTTGTACAGCAATGAAGGCAGTATGCTGCGTCTGCGTCGCATTTCTGGTCCTTTTGTAGTTCGTGTGAAGCTTATACAAAGAGCATCCAACATTTCAAGAGAACGGTACCATTTTTAATCTCCCAGCTTCCATGTGTCTTGACCGAACACCCAGATTAGTTCGGTCTATCTGGGTATAGTCCCCCTTAAGTAGATAGAATATGGCTTTGGGTATATTATAATAAGACCCCATATGATGCGTGGGTTTTTTCATCGGTCATAGGAGATATGTAAAGGATGGACATTGGATTCTTGACGCAGGCTTTTGGATTGGAAAACGATAACACACTCACCAAAAACGATAACGACAACATATACACCCAAAATTGGAAAACGATAACACACTCACCAATTTTCTATTGACCAGTTGCCCAGACCTTAAATAAAAACCGTGCATCATATAGCCCATATTCTATCTACTTAAGGGGGACTATAACCCTAAACTTGACGAGGTCAGCACGCCAAATTTCTTCTGTGCTCTCCGTAAGGGGAAGGCCCTCTTGTGTACGCGGGCATTTATTGTGTAGGGGGTTTAGAGGGTTGTACAAGGGTTTAGGGTTTAGCTTTTTTAATAGAACAAGGTTTAGGTGGCTCAAAGTCATGGACCTCGTCTTCGAAAGGTTTGCACTTTCGCTAGCAAGGTCCTGACGAACGGCCATCGAAGAATGATAGAAATTGTGGTTTTTGGAGATTTAGTTTAGATCAAGGACAAGTTCATTAAGGGGGGTTGCAAGGAAAATCAAATTTTCAGACTAGCCAAATTCATGCCATGGCGTAGATGTACACGTCGTTCGCAGTTGCGTTTTCCGGCAGTTGCATTCAGGTGAGCGGAGAAGCAGCTCATGAGGCCTACTACGCGTGCGAGGGCAAACTTTGTGCACAACTTGTCCGAATTCATCTGCGCCACTTCTCAATGGGCAACACCACCACTTCTGGGGTCTCCAGGTAAGGATTCAAAATGTACTACACTGGTTCTCGAGAAATGCCCAAACGAGGAGAAAGAGCCTGCAGCCTCGCCCTTCATGATTTGATGCCAGACTTGCATGCTATTGCATTAAAGTGAAATTGGGCACGTCGTCTATTAGTTCAATGACGGTGTGACCATGCAGTTCCGTTCAGTCTCCGGGTCTAAAAGTATGTGGTAGCCATGTTAGCTGTTAACGTATCTGGTGACAGGCTTCAAAAGGACCACCCTTATCAACCAACAGTCCGAAACATGAGCAAACTAAACACCATATTCGCTGCCCTGTCCCTCAAGCGTATGCATCAGAACCCTAGAGATTACATAGGGTCTATACAGAAATCATACAGGAACTCTACAGGGATTCCATAGGGTTTATACAAGGATTGTAGAAATTGAAAAATCCTCAAGCCGTCGACGCTGTAATGCCAGATTCTGGAGCATGCGCTGCTGCACTGCTCCTTGCTGTTGGGGCTTTCTTTCAAGGCCACGCGGGGACTGGCTTGCAAAGGATGCTGGGAGGTTCGGGTTAAACGGTTGAAGTAGGACTTTCTGTGGTGGTTTAGCATAGCTCCTAGTCAACATGTATAGATAGCAACTGCCACGAAAATTAGAGTGTTCCAGATGCCGCCGGGAAAGGGATATGGACATGTGAGCTATAGTCTAAACTGCTAGTATCCCTCCTCATAACCCCCTATAGTAGTCCCCTATATAATCCCCTATATAACCCTAGACCCCTAAACCCTAAACCCTAAACCCTAAACCCCTAAACTTGTTCCATATATAGATTATGGACATATGGTTATAGGGCACCGAGACCAGACCCAGCGCCCCTGCAGGGCTTAGGGTTCCTGCAAGATACATGTTTAGGGTTTCCCGAAATTATGGGTACCCTTAAAGGGATTAACAGGATTATATAGGGATTATACAGGGGTTATATAGGGTTTCGGGTTTAGGGTTTCCCTAAGTTATGGGTACCTTTTTGGGGGTCCCCCCAATAAGGATTACAGTATATTGGGGTCTACATTCGGGTCCCCCTATGTTGTGAAACTACCACATGTTTAGAGAGTAGGTGGCCTCGACTGTGACAGTGAGAATAGGGTTTAGGGTTTAGGGTTTCTAGGCTGCCACAGCGATTACAGCTGGTTTAGGGTTTAGGTGGGCCTATTCAGGAGGTTTTGCCGTACACGAATGGAGCATCCAATGCAAAAGAACATGGAACATGACATGGAAAATACAAGGATATAGTTGTATGTAGGGATTTAGGCCTATTGAGACAGGGAAAGCTCAAGTTAGCCAGGCAACCTTTGATTACAGAGGGGTTCATAGGGTTTGGGGCTGGGTAGGAAACCCTGAAGTTATGAGGCGGTAGCATCCTATACATAATACCGTGGTTTTGTGATATAGCTAGCTAGGTACCCTAATCCTTAACCTCCAAACCCTAAACCCTAAAATCTAAAACCCTAAACACCACCCAAATCCAAAACCGTAAACCCTAATCCCTAAACCCTGTTGCTACAAGGTTCCTGAAAATAATTGTTAATTTCTGTTACCAACAATCCTAATATTTAGCTGAAATTAGAATTTCTACTGGGGTTCCAAATCCCTTAGAGGTTGTACTTGTTGATCCTGCGTGTATCAAGAGTTTTCTTCCGCTTGCCAGCTGGGCCTTGCCTGCGTGATCATGGCCTCCCATCAAGTCTGCGCTTTTGGGTCTAGGATTTAATTGTTTTGGGTTTAGGATTTAATGGTTTTGGGTTTAGCATTTAATGGTTTTGGGTTTCGGATTTAATGGTTTTGGGTTTAGGATTTAATGGTTTTGGGTTTAGGATTTAATGGTTTTGGGTTTCGGATTTAATGGTTCTGGGTTTAGCGTACTTATGGTTTTGGGTTTAGGGTTTAGGGCTCAGGGCTTAGGGTTTAGGGTTTAAGTTTCAAGCTTAGGATGTATCGGGGGTTGATGAAGGGAGTATATGGGAGTTGCATAGCGATTCTATAGGAGCAAGATAGGGATTCTACAGAACTTTGTCTAGGGTCATGGGTGGAGACCTTTGCACCTCAAAACCTGACATGGACGCATCTGCAAAGGCGCAGTGAGCCAGTGCATGGGACCAGAAAATTTACAGTTTTAGTCGTGGCGACGAGATTTTACCCAAAACGAGCCCATCATTCTGCGGCACCGCCAACCGAATGGCTCAGATAGTAGGGAGAATTGGGGTCATGAAAAAGAAGCAGAGTCTTCTCCTAGAGATTCCGATACTTCATGCAAAAAGTCAACAAACACCGAGCCTTCGACCCCTAAACCCAAACCCTAAACCCTAAATCCTAAACCGTAATCCCAGAACCCTATACCCTAAACCCTCAACCCTAAACCTTAAGTCTTAAACCTCAGTCCCCAAGGCCCCCCAAACGAGAGCGTCAGGCCTATGTCTGCATGGGGACCAACCTACGGGACGAGCCTCATGCCTGGGCCCGCCGGCAAGTATTTCTCAACTCGGAGTTCAAGGGTTTAGGATTTAAGGGTTTAGGGTTTAGGATTTAAGAGTTTAGGGTTTAGGATTGAAGGGTTTAGGGTTAAGGATTTAAGAGTTTAGGGTTTAGGATTTAAGGGTTTAGGGTTAAGGATTTAAGGGTTTAGGGTTTAGGATGTAAGGGGCTAGGAGTCTAGGGTTTAGGGATTATGTCAATACAATATATCATTTAGGGTTCAGGGTTTAGGGAATATGTCAGATCAATATATCATTCAGGGTTTAAGGTGTCGGGAATGTATTAATCTATAATTTAGGGTTTTAGGGTAGCAGGGAATAAGGTAATATATCATTTAGTGTTCAGGGTAGCAGGGAATAAGGGAATATATCAATTAGGGTTTAGGGTAGTAGGGAATAAGGGAGTATATCATTTGGGCTTGCGGGTGTAGGTTGAGGGTTTAGAGTTCATCTTCTGTAGGAATTATAAACCCTCAAGGTTTTTGGCGACCCAAGGTTTAGGGATTAGGGTTCAAGGTCTACTATAGGCCCATGTTTCTTAGTGGTCAGGCCTATGAGGTCACGCAGGAGTTTCTCCAACCGCTTGTCGGCTTGGGGGTTTGGGATTCAGGGGTCAGGGAAACCCTAAACCCTCAACCCTTCTAAACCCTAAGCAGGGTGTAGGGCTTTGGGTTTAGGCGGTTTGGGGTCCAGTGCTGCGGAGTAAGACTGTGTGGTTGGTGTTTCTGAATTTCATGAAGGCTTAGGATTTAGGGTTTATGTTGGGTACTGCCCCCACCCCGTAACTGTCTATATTAGGGGCCCTATTAAGGGCTATATATAACCCTATTATATTTAGTATCCAACTGTTACTGAGGAGGGGCAGTACCCAAGGTTTAGGGGTTAAGGTGTAGGTTTTAGGTTTAGGGTAGGGTTTAGGCTCTCAGATGTAGGTTTCAGGGGGTCCTGGGTTCCGAGTATCCCAGCAGTCTTTTAGTTGGAGCCGTCCACTCCGAAGATGCGCGTATGCAAGGTAGAGATGGTAGTTTCCCAAAATGAAGGGACCTTAATATAGACCCCACAAGTACTACAGTCCTTATTATGGGGACCCCCTAAAATCATCCCTAATTTTGGGAAACCCCTGCGTTAGTGGCATATTGAAAGCCCCGTTAGACACAGGCATATTCAACACATACTGTAGGCAAAGACTTTAAGTTTGTACCCTTAATGTTTGTAACCTAGGTTTTGGGTCCCAAATACCCTCATCAAGGACCGTATTCCATTGTCTAGGGGCCCAAGCCCAAGGGTGCAAACCCTACGGGTACAAAGGACAACTCCCTGATGTAGGCAAACGCGAGAAGCGTTGAGTGGCGAGCTGCTGGCTCTTCAGGTAATTTTCTTGGAAGCCTCAGCGAAAATCACTTGAAGCCTTGACTGCTCCGTGGCAGTTTGCAGAAAATTAGTCTTACTGAAATTACAACAACTAAGTCTCCGTTCGGCTACCACGACCTACTTCAACCTTCTACAGTTGAACTGTTTGGGGGGATGAAGCGTCGACAGTGCTAACAAAATGGTGCGTATGCTGTATGTGCGGACCTCCAAAACAAGATTTGTCATATGCGGGCTCTATGTTGTTTTTTGGGTTTACGGTTAGCTTGTGTTCTGATGTCGCTGATTACATCAAGGCATCCCGCAGACATAGCATGTCAAACATGGAGTCCTTGTACAAAAGGGCCCATCCCTCTAGGCCGCACTGCCCACTCTGAGGTAGTCGTGTTTGAGGAGGACGGCCACGGCAGTTCTTGTTCAACTGTTACAGGGTCTCTTGCGGGGTGTGATGTGCAGTTTTGTTAAGGTGGACTTCCTGGAAAAATCTGTGAGAATGCCATACCCGCGGTTCAGGGAATCTTTGCGACGGTCTGAATTGCGTCTTTTCTAGCACATTGTTCATGGCAAGTGTGGAGTCACTTCTAGGTTTGGGAAGCCTGGGCAGGAGACTGTAATCCAGACTTATTTCAGCAATTACCTGGGTGAGTCATAGGCTGGCGAAGTTAAAGCAACGCCATGAGCAAAGCTATTCTAAGATACTGCTTCCGGCTTTAAAGGGCACTGTCTGAATCAATTTGCTGCAGCCGCTTCTGAACAAGTGTCATGGGCAGAGTCTGCGGGAGCAGCTGTCCTTGAATGCTACTGGAGCTGTTTTTTTAATGCTTCTGGACCCTAAACCTGAATCCCTGAGCATGAAGCTTGCTTCGGAGAGCCTTCGATTGCTTGAAGGACGCCACTGTGCGGTTCTGGGAGCCGTTCCTTTGATTTTTTCAGCATACGTTACGCTCTAGGGTTTTGGGTTCAGGGTTTCTGGCTGTTTGCGGTTTCTACTGGGTTTAGGGTTGAAAGATACATATCATTTGTGTATAATACATGCACATCGTACGCGACCCTATCTTGTTACAGCAGCAAAATTCTGAATATGTATGTGTACAAAAATATTTGTAAATACGTATCTGTATATATGTATATACACATATGTGTGGGTCTATATCTAAAATATGCATCTCAGCTGTGGTAATAGTTGTTTTGAGCAGTACTTTCCTGCTGCGCAGCGTAGATGGGGGTAATATCTTATGATCTAGTTAGGGGATCCAGGGACAACTCCCTGGTCCGTGCCCTCATATGCTACTTGCCAAGGAGATAACGCACTCTTCACCATAGCTATCATGACAAGAAGTAGTCTGGTGGTGACCATGATTCTCCACAGCTTGGGGCTTGGGTTTAGGGTTTAGGATTTAGGGTTTAGGGTTGGGGGTTTAGGGTTTAGGGCTTAGGGTTGGAGATTTAGGGTTTAAGGTCTACATCTGGCGGAAGTCCTCATGAGAAATGTCTACTCTCCAGCACATTTTTGCACCTTGATGTTCTGCTGCAGTCAGGATAGCTTCAAGCAGCCGAGGTATTTTCTTGGAAACGCCTTGATTGTACTGTCATGCTACCACGCATACTGAGACACATACAGTAGGGAAGTTTCTGTAGCCCCAAACTCCCAACATGAGTCTTTGTGGATCCTTGTTATGGGCGTTTTAGGGTGGCCAGAACCCTCATACCACCAGCAATAATCCTGTTGTCATCCCGTTTCATCCTCCCAGAATCCTCCGTAATAGTACTTACGGTTCATTATCCCTAAACTCTACACCCTAAACTCTAAACCCTAAAGCCCTAACCAATTATCCTTTGGAATTACCAAAGTCCCCTTATCTAGGGGCCCCAACTTGAAGCCTCCAGTTGATATCTTGGGTTGGGCCCCCACCCACTACTAGTGGTATACTAGAAATAAGTAAGGACTTTAATATAATTGACATTACTTGTTGTGGTCACTATTAGTGAGTGGGGGCCCAACCTAATTGATATGGTTGTCCGAATCTCTTGCAGTTCCTCACAAATCCAAGGTTCCTAGGCACCGGTTCCATGCATTTGCGTCGCCGTTTCGCGTAGCTTGGCAGCAGAGGAGCCGACTTCAATAGTTCGTGCAGTTTCTATGCGAAATGGGAAGCATCGACAGATTCGCCAGAACTCACTATAACCCCTATACAACCCCTGTATAGACCCTGGTTGTAGGGCTGGGAAGGGTTGATGCAGGGAGCTTTGGCTGAGTGTTGTCAAGAGCCAAGAACCTAGGGGAGGAGATGTGTTCAGGATTTAAGATGTATTTTTTATGTGCATGTAATCCACATTGTGCAATTGTATATGTATATATATATATATATGTGAATGTACATGTGCAAATGGGAATGTAGATCAAAGGTTTTCGGCAGGGCTGTTGCGTGCTTGTCCTGAAGTGCCCTTTCCGCTTGTGTATCAGGGGCGAGGTTGTTTGGAAGCTTGCACTTGCCACGTTCCTTGAAGACCCTAACCCGAATCCTCAACCCTGAAATCCGAAACCCTAAACCCCGAATCCTAAGCTCCAAACCCTATGCTGTACGCTCTAACCACGCGGCTGCATCAAGTGCGTGATGAAGTCCCTGCCCAATTTTGGACAGAAACAATGCTCAACATTTGATCCCTTAAGTAGATAGAATATGGGGTATAGAGAGGGATCATATTATAATATACCCAAAGACATATTCTACCTACTTAAGGGGGACTATACCTTAAACCCTAAACCCTAAATAGTAGTTTCCATTTTCTTTTCCATAATCCCTATATAACTCCAATATATTCATAAACCCAAAACCCTAAACCCTAAAAAATCATATCATAATATACCCAAAGCCAT
>CAJNIZ010045937.1:8705-79265 GCA_905231905.1 Symbiodinium pilosum
ACACACACACACACACACACGGCGTAGGAGTTCGTGCCTGTGTTTACTGGAAATGCAATGACAGCAACTGTGCCAAGACCGAAGACTTGTCATGACATGGTTTGAATTAGCAAGTGCAACAAGCCTGTAAAGAAGTTCAGAAAGCTTCCTGAAGATCTTACAGTAACAATACTACTGAACTGGCCGGCTTCCGCAATACTTGGGAAGGCATGTTGACAAGAAAGCAGTCAGCTTGCCCATTGTTTCCTGCATGAGTTAAGGTTGCGGCTCACTGACTCCAGGAAAAATCTCCGCCTGCAGCTATGCTGAGTCTGGATAGTTTGGCACTTAGGGTTGGGTTCTCGCCACGGGTCACATGTTTTACCAATATAACATAGCTCCGGATCTTGTTTCCTTCAATGCGTCTCATGGTTATCACAGACGCTGTCCAACTCACTCGGACTGGAGACCAGCCCAAAAGTCCGGACTCTGATGGAAATTTGGCTTCCTTGATATCCCCCGCGAATTTGGGATTCTGAGTATAAGGACCTCCCAAGCGGAACTCTTCATGTTGAGAATCCCGCAACCGCATCTTCATCACTCTTTCCTTATGGAAGCTAATGGCAATGAACGAACACATGCTTGCAGTGCCTTGCTGTCAAAGCCGGCTGCTGCCAAACGAAGCCCCAGTCTTCTTGCGTTGACTGTCTCCTCCGTAGGTGGGAAATACACAAGATCTGTTTAGGCTCCAAACTGTGGACTGCACGTACCCCTGATGGATTGGGGCGCAGAAGCATTATGCAAAGCTCGGAGGTCGAGTGCTACCTGTTGCTTATCGGAAAAGCCTTGTTGGTTGGTTTGGCACCTTTCCCAGAGAACATACTGTTTCTGAACAAGCTTTGAATTTCTGAGAACCTTTACATCTTCTGTTCTGCGAAGTACTGTATTGGAGGTGTAGAAGAGGCATCACAGGCTTGAATCATGACTTTTGCGTGGTTGGATACACAAGCAAACAATTTCAGGTTCACAGCCGCTGCGGGAAAACCTGTCGTATCCTGTCGTTACGCTTTGCTGTGACCCATCAACAAATCTCTGCCTGGTGAGGGAACTTCACGGCAATTTCGGCTATCCCTGTGTTTAAGAACCCCCCTAGATTGAGGTTGGGTCTTGTTACGAATTCTTCCACTACGCCTATGGGACCATCATGTCCGAGGCTTACACAAGGCCAGGTCCATGGGAAATCACTTTTGTACTGTTTTAACATGCCTGAGTTGCTTTGACAGCTTGATACCGGCATGAGCCTCCAGTAAATAGTCATAAAGGGGACCCAGCCTAACTCTGTCCCAAACCCTGAGCCTTTCATTCTGAAGCTCCAACCTGCCGCGAGACCTTTGGGTACCGACTATAACTTGGCACGAAGCCTTTTCAGGGTACACAAGGAGACCCTGATGTTGGGAACTGCCCCACATCAACAAGCATCTCTGAAACGAGCTCTGAAATTACTAGTTTGTGGTAAAAGGGTGGGGCCATATTGGTTTCCACATAAGTTCTGGGGAGGGTAAGCCGGAAATCTCAGACCCTATAAACAAGGGGAGCTTACGTCACAGGCAAGGCTCTCAAGCTGCACGTAGAAAGCATCTTCGCTGGGACCGTCCCAAGGGCTTCCGGCAGACTCATCTCCCTGACAAGCATGGAAAATAGTCAAGCTGTGTACTTTTCAGGACCTACTGACGCTACATGCGGCTACACAGAGCTGAGGGGTGCATACTGATAATTTTATGGGCCCTCTTCTGAGGAACTTCCATGCATCAGCCGCTTGAAGCTCATAACTTGTGTGAGGCCTTTCCGGCACTTTGCATCCGTTGAGGGTCCGCCGAACGAGGTCTCAAGGACTTTTTTGAACCTGATGTTAAGTGTGATGACTTTTGTCTCTCCTGACGTTTTCCCTAGCATAGCTAGACAGACGGACCCTTTCAGAATTACAGGTGTTTCATGTGCACCAACAAGATCCGCGGTTTGAGGACCCAAGATAGGGGTAGCTACAGCAGTTGGAATGATAGCAGTTGCCATGCCACTGGCTAACAAGTTGTGAGGATCATGGCAAGAGCTGGAAACCGTTTCCGGCCCTGAGGTCAGCCTCTGTGATGCTCCCACAGAGGTCGGAGGAGCTTCCCACTCGCCGCTTGTTTTTAACCTGAGCCGTGACGTCGGTGGATCAGCCACATACGGCCTCTCATGATCTATGCAGCCCGCAGAGGAAACACAACCCTTTTCCTTCAGGGATCGCCGTGTTTTTGCTTGGACGTTCTGCTCCACCAACCCCTGAGTAGCAGAGTGCCAGAATGGGTGGGTTAAAATGTGTCAACACAAAGTCTGCTGCAAGGTCCCGATAACATGGATGAGCCACAATGCTACCGAAGCTGGGGCCGGCGCCATGATGGATACTTTGGCTGCAAGACTTCGTGCTGCTGAGTGACCAGCGATGAAAAACTGCTCTTCGATGGTATCGGGCCGTGGCCTGTCTGTACGCTCAAGGCTCAATATCGGCACGCTGTCATCTTGAGTACGATACTGCCGCTGCTGCCATTGTTGCTGTTTGGATCTGTGCGCGCTCCCTCTCCTTCTAATAGCTGTTCCTGTTGCCATCATATGGCTCCTACTTGGACATTTCACTGTGACCCGAGCCTTTGGACCGCGCCATCTGCAGCCAGGCACGCGCAATCTGTGCTGCTGGCATGGCAACACCAGTGTCGGCCATCACTACCTTGACTTGCAGCACGGGCACGGGCAGGTTGACAAAAAGGACTAAAGCAATGATCATGAAAGAGCTGGTCCGCGCTGACGCAAGCTGGTCAGTAGCGAAAATATTCATAACTTTGTTCATGACCACTTTGCTTCCGAAGGCCTGGAGAGGCGAGAGCAGCCATAACTTCAAGAAAATGCTTCAGCAACTTCACACCCTTTTCTGTTTACAGCTTTCTCTGCAATCCCCCCTTATAGCCTCTTCAGGTGGCCCTGCTGAAATGTCCCATCAAAACCTAAAAGCCGTTCTCAAAGAAACTCATTCATTTGCGGAGGAGGAAATTACAAGAGTTCCGCCGTGCAACGTTTCCAGTCCATTGTTTGAATAGCTCCGCTGCATCATCCTGCTTCAGGAATCACTAGACTTTGTCTACCCTTCAGGCTTATATACCTATCCTCGCAGTAGATGGCGGTAGCTGCGAAACTCAGCGCTCAGAATCAACTTCGGCAATGTCTCCCTTTTCCAGATCTTTCCAGTAAGCTTGCAATCACGGTCTTCGTAAGCGTTTGCCAGAACTCTACGCGATTATTGGATTGATGGTAGCAAGCAAAGACTGCACATCTGATGACTGTTGACAGCAAAGGCCGACAGACAAGCTACAACTTGCTTCGTAGCAACGTTGCTTGGATCAGACCTATCTATATTGCCTCTGTCGAATCTACCCCTTGTTCTGCTAAAGCGCAATCCCTGAATCCCCCAGCTACTCCTGTAATCTATTGCCCTCATCTTAAAGGCCTGTCCATGAAGCATGATAGCTCATCAACTATCAATGTGGTGCAGAGAGTGCCAAGTCCTTCTTTGCGGATGGTGCAGGTGCTGTGAGGATTGGAGATGGAGAAACTTCGCTCGCCACCGTCGCAGGTTCAGCCTGCGTTGCAGGCTCTTACGATGCGTTTTCTACAGCAAGTTTAAGACTTAAAAATCATTCTCGCAAAGCCGGACATGTGAGAAGGGATGATGTCTGTCATTTTTTCAGGCATGATCTGATGGTGAAGAGTCATGGCATCTTTCCTTCCACGGTGTTCTTGATTTGAGGTCCGAGGTTCAAAGCTCTGAGTTCTCTGGCCTCACCAATGTGTGCCGGCTCTGAACTGACAGGCGGTTGCATGAGCCATGGCCCTTGACATGATGTGGTTCTTCCGATACCTTCTCAGTTCCACCTCTCGTCTCAAATTTATTTGTTAAGCTGCCAGGCTTATCCACGCTTCATGGAAGAGAACTCTACAGGCTTTTTGCGTGTCGGCATGGATACGACCTGCGCTTGCTGACCAATTTAAGTGGGAGATCTTCTGAACAGCCACGTATGCATTGCATGATTGATTGGCGCCGGCTTGCCCACAACGCACAAGACCTGCCTGCTCGTTGGCATCTTGACGGTTGGCATGTGCAGACAACAGCCTGAGCTCAAAATCATGGACCGCATGATCGTCGTCAAACATTCATTGGCAGAGAAAATAAGAATTGCGCCAGCAGCTGCTTGCATGATAAGAATTGTGGCAGCAGCTGCTCGCATGAGGAGAAACGGTCAAACCGGCTGATGGGAAACCTGCCAACATATGCATCCAGTCTGAGTACGGCTATTGCCAGCCCTGATGCTTTCCTTCTTTCCGGTGGCTGCAAAAGAAACACAAACTGTAGCAAAATGAAAGCAAGCTTTTCACGACTCGGATGCAGCTTAGAGGCCACAGCAGCAACGCCAGGAGGGCCAAGAGAATGCTGGAGCTTTCCTGAGCTCAGGTACTGGACCCAGGCTGCAGTAGGGCTTAAGGACCATTATACCCAATACTGCAAAACTATTTGAAAAAGAACACGGAAAATGCCATGGCAACTGAGTTTGTATTTTGGCACCTAGATGAGCACTAGATTTTGGAACATTTTCAGAATCTTGCTCCTCGAGATGATGGAATCCCGGAGCTGAGATAGTGACGTCTGCGCTTGCAGCGTCTCAGTTGTGGATGTCTGTATCCGTGCTAACCGCAGGGTTCAACCCTCTCAAATCCCTTCACCTTACCAAGGCCCGAACGAAATCCCTTGACTGCACACTTCTACTGCTTTGGCCGCTGAAGTGCCGAGGCAATGAAGGACCTCACCGCAGCAGCCAACAGCAGGGCGGCAGCGGAACGAAGATGCCACACCTGGAGGCTTCTCTCATTCTTGCGCCCATTTTTGTGGGTCCAGTCTTTCTGGTTGCAATGAAGGCTAGCATGTCCGAGTGGCCCCAAGAAGCGCTTTGGCAAGATCTTGTCTTAGGAAGGAAGTTGTAACAATGATGTGAAAAGGCCTGAGTTTGATTGTTTTTCTCAGCTGGGTTGTTGATGTCACGGGGATGTAGAGATCTGTGCAGGAAGCTGTGGGCTCCAAACTTGTGCTTTTCAAATCGTAGGAGAATTTGCCTTTTGGGATATCTTGAGGACAATGGGGGCCATTTCGGCTCTCATGATGTCTCGGCCATGCTATCTAAACTTGCCTCCAACGTCAGCCCAGCCATTGCAACATGGCGCCAGGGCGCAGCAAGGCTTCACGCGATAATGACAAGCTCATGGCTTGAGCTTCAGCCAAGCTGTCTTTATGAGCTTTGCGTTCAGGGCCGGACTACTTGTTTGAGTGGTTGAGGGCTGGAGGTGTTGGGCTTAGAGTTGAAGGCCGAGGCGCCAAGTCGTAAGACATCTTGAAACGCGTATTACAGAAAGTAACATGGCACGAGGCATGATGCGGCATGGGGTTTCTCAAAATGGGGCTCCCTGAAAGACCCTTCGGGATTGTGGGATTGCAAGCATCTCAGCGGCTGAGACGGTTGTTTTGAGCTGCAGCTGTCTAGGGTTGAGGGTGTTTGGGGTGTTTGGGGTGTAGGGTTTAGGGTTGAGGGTTGAGGGGCGTGAAGCGCGGCATGGGATTCTAACCTTTGATCCGACGAAGGCACGGGCACCAACGGCACGCTTCAGGATGCATCATCAAGGTTATAGGGGGCGTATACGAATTTTCACAGATTTGCAGCATAAACAAACTGGTGCTTCGGTCTCGTTCCGGAGTTGGCTCGCTAGGCTAGACAAAGGCTGCGTGGGCACCGTATCAAGCATGAAGGCCCCTTGCTCCCAGTGGCACAATGCATCTCGACAAAGCCCCCCCAAGGAGCGTGAGTTTGAGAAAGCCTTCGCAAAAAGCTTGCCATCATCCGTAGGAGTTTCACTGCAGCCGTGCCTTACATGACGGGTCCCATCATGTCGGCCTTTGTAACCGTGACAAGAGGAACTTGTTTTGCTTCACCCTAAGCCCCTAAAACCCTGATCCCTCTACCCTCTACCCTGACCCTTCTCACATCCAGCAGAATGACCGTCACGTACCCGAAAGGCCCTACCCCCCAAAATCCGGAGCCCCCAAACCCTAAGCCGCCTTCACCCCCAAATCCCTTTTCTGGCTCAGTCATCCAGCTCGATTGTCTGGACCGGCCGGCTGCGCAGCGTCCGGAAGGAAGCTGAAGGAGGAGAGGACTGAGGCCTGGTTCAAGGTAGAGGTCTGAATAATTAGGTCCCCTTTACAGGTATTAGACAGGGATATATAAGGGTTATTAGGCTGAATCACCTATACATGTGGTGTAGCGGGAATAAAATTAGAACCGAGTTTGTGGCATTTTGAGGCATATAGCTGTATCCTTAGGGTTGGAGCATCTATTGAAAACAGGCTTTCCTTGCAAAATGCAACTGCAAATGTGTTGAAACTTTCAAAGGACCCCCAACAGGAAAGCGGCGTTGCTGCATGCTGCAACTAGCACTGCCACTAGTCTAATCACTGAGCAACTGTAATCTCACCCTGATCCTGAAACCCCTGTGACAAACTGAATATCTGCAAATAGCAGGGTCAATCAGGAGATTATCGTCTCCACATGGCCCAAAGAGAACTGCTTCCTCATCTCCAAGCCCTGCCCGCGTTGATCCCATGCCCCTTCTCGTCCCGCATCCTGGTTCATTTCGCAGCTGTTGCTTTGTTAGTTGCGCTTGCCATGTTTGACCTCCCCTGCAGCAGTGCAGCTTGTAAACGTTCAACTCGCAACATGGATACCATGGAAAGGAGTTCCGGCAGATGCAACAGATGTTTCATTGATTCTCACTGCACCAGCTAACCCTAAAATGCTGACATGCAGCTCCGTAGGCGTCAGTGGCAGATCCGAAGCGGACGCTTTGGACGCTTTGCGAGGGCTTTCGCACATCTCGCAATATGGAAGCTGCCTGTCATTCTCGAACGTGCACCTTGCAGCTAGACGCGGTTCCTGTGAGATCTCTAGAGTTTCTACCCGCTGTCCTAGACCCTTTCTTGGCTCAGCGTGAAGAGGCAAGCCTACTAGTTCGTGCAAAGATTTGCTGGACTCAGCACCCATCAAGCGCCTCGACCCTCCCAGACCTCAACAATGTTTTCTTGTCTCAAACATTTCGTACTGTTGTGTGTGATTCACAGCTACCCACCTGCTGCACATCCACGGTTCTGAGCCTTCTCCCGCCCTTGGTCAAGGGCCACTGCTTAGTATGCACAAGGCTGCCTGCAAAGATAACTTGCTGATGCTTGTAGGGTCTGTCAACCAGGAAGCATTGTTCTGTTGGCTGCCGGTACGACCCTTAGATCCTGCGCGCTCAGATTCGGAGAAAACCTCAAAGTGCGGCTCAGCTGCTCCTCTGCTTCCTTGGCTTTTGCTTGTTTGTAATTACTGTCTCCATTATCCTTCTTGATGCTACTGCCTCAATTAACCGTGGCAAGTGCAGGTCTCTGACTATGGTCCGTCGTAGGTGCAGCATGCTGGACCAGGTCGCTAGATACTTTTTGTGGGTGAACAATCCAGGATGTCTGCAGAATGCATGTCTGAATCTGCCAGCTTTGCTATCATGCTCTGGACATGCCTTGCAGGGTTCGACCGCAATCATGCTAGATGTACGACACTGGCTGCGCAACCGCTAAATTTTAGAAGAGGCGGCCTCTCATATACAGCCCAAAGAAACTCCAAGGAAGGGACCATACGGCAACAATCAAGAACAATGGTGACATTCTCCTCGCTGACGAAATGCAAAGAACACCTCATAGCCTTGAGTAGAAACTTCGACAGTTCTGCGGACAGTTCTTTCTGTTTGGACTAGCATTATGACCAGCAACTTTGATTTCGAGCATCTACTGTGCATCCCGTCCCGTTACTACGATTCATTGCTATGACTGCTGCTACCACAGCGCGAGGGTTTCAAAGGACCGCCTCATCCCTGCATCTGGGGATCCCAACGGCCAGCATGATGGGAAACTCCTAGCTATGTATACACAGATATATATACATAATCCCAATGTTCATTCAATTCTCCATTTTCTTTTGCATTTAGTTTTGCATTGTTGGAGGTAATAAGCCCTAAGCCTCAACTGATAGCGAAGCTTCCATTTCTTTTCAATTCTTCGATATATCCATATGAAAGGCTTGACCCCTTTAGCAATGGAACCCCTCACATTCTCATTGCCTCGCGTCTGGAGAGTCCTGCACAGTGGGGGCCTGGGAGTCGTCCTGCGTAGGGGCCTGGGAGTCCTGACTCATCAGTCATGTGGGAGTGTCCGAAACAAGGTTTGCTCTTGCAAGTCCCTATCATACGTCTTGATGCAATGTAGTTCTGGCTGGTGGATGGAGCCTAGGGGTCGCCCAACCGTTCGTCGGAGGACCTGCGCCGTAACAAGGAGGGGAACCAAGCATTTCACCTCTGGATGATGCTGTTTCTTACATTCTGGCCATCACAAATTCAAAAAAATAGTTGTATAGAAGGAATGGGGATTGCAGATTGGAGCCTCATAGACATGCTGAAGCTGTTGTCGCTTGAAGCCTCCGTGCTTGTAACAAGCACGCGCATGACTGTTCCCGAAGCTCTGCCCTACATCATATCTGGTACGGACCCCATTAATTCCTTTATAGCACACGGCCCCTCACAACTCATGTAACCACCAACCCCATCTCGAGGCCTCGAGGCAGTTTCACGTGAGCGTTTTGTAGGAGATAGACGGACTTGCAGAGATTCTTGAGGATATAAGGGGTCTAGGGGAGCTATAAGAGATCTACATCCCCAACCTCAAGTTCTGATCATGTTTATCCCACTTCAAACCCGACATATACTTACACGTGAAACTTGAAGTCCGAAGCAGGTCAGATGGGCATCTAAAGCCTATACTTTGGCCTCCCCGACTTTTGATGTTCTGTCTATCGGCGCTACCTGCTAGAAGGAAGGAAGGGGTAGACTGGCCGCAAAGCGGGTGCACCAACCCCCCCCTTCTAAAAAGGAATTTCCTCAGTAATAGTACCACATTGTAATCTGGGGAGTATCCATTAGGGGCCGGAAGGGCTTCATCACTGAGGGGAGAGGATAATTTCCAAACACAAGGATTGTCTTGTTTTTCCCCAAGTGAACCATTGCACTTCCGAAATGCGACCCTGTTTTTGCCCCATCTATCATTCCGTGCAATTTCAGCTTCGGTCCTCCACTGTAATCTGCTCTTGAGATCGAAGCTTCTTCTGCGCAGGCTCCTCGCAAATGAGATTATATACTGTAACTGTAGAAGCCTAGAAATTTGGAATACGGATTTTGAAGTTCTACTGGAGTTATGCAGCATGGAAAGGAAGAATGTTGGTAATAGCTTAGGTTCCACCCTAGATGAAGTATTGGTGTATGTCAGGTTCCAACCTCAGATCACAGGATCGGATCTCGAAGTGGGGCCATTTCTTGGGCATCCGAAAAACATAGAAAGAGCAACAACACCACAAACCCTCCGTGTGTATAAGCCTGCGAGACATACGCCCTTCGACGTGAACTGATTTTAGATGCAACCTGCCAAGCCCTTGTTATTGGTCTTAATGTGTTTTTTTTATCGGACCTTCTCCCCACTTGAATATCCAGGCTTAATGTGGGTTTACTATAAGATACAATGAATATTTCCAACATAACTTGATGGACATGGGTTCCTTATCGGGGACCATATTAGGAACTATATAAATGTTGCTATTCTATCATTAAAGTTGTTCTGACTATTTGTATTATTCGGACTCTCATCTTTCGGCTCTTCTTATTCAGGGTTTCCAAGAATCAGGGGCCCATGTTGGGGAGTCCCTATAATAATGATTATGCTATGTTGGGTTCCTACTGGACCCCTCTATCTTTGGAAACAACCATTCTGATTCTTGTTTTCTTGAGGCCACTAATGTGTTTGATGAGGAGGCCCAGTGGTGTGCCCAAAAATATCGGGCTAGCAGGGTTAAATTGGCTTGAGGATTTGATGCGGCTCATGCAGAGAAGCTCCCACGTAAGGACATGAGGGCAAAAACTTACTGGCGGTTCGCAGGGAATAGAGAAAGAGACCTGTGTAGTACTCCCTCGAAACCTTTTCCTTCCCTCCCTCCTGATCACCCTAGACCCTAAACCAGAAAGTGATTTCCATTCTCTTCCCATCGAAATCTTCATTTCCTACTACTCACCCTCAACCCCCCAACCCTAAGCAAAACAAATTATTAATGCAATCATTTAGGCCTCTACGCTACAATTCTTCACACATTAACTTGAGCCTACTTTCCACTTCATTTCCATCTTTTTCAGTTGGTTCTCTCTGATTGAAATGATTTAAGCTCCTAAGCCCAGAGCAGTATAGCTGCTCCTGTTTTCTTTTCGGCTCCCCCTATACCGACCTATACAATCTTGAAAGAACTTTGTATTACCCATGGGTTACCCCGAACCTAAGCCTTTTTGAAGGATGGCAAATACAACAGTAAGAGACATATGTCCCCAGATAATCCCTATATATCGTAGTTTACATTTCATCGTCCATCTTTCCATTTGACTATCCATTGTTGGGGTGATGATCCTTTAGCGCTATCCCCAAATAACACAGTAGCTTCCAATTTTGTCTTCCATTCCCCTACATACCCCTACATAATCCGAATATATCCCCCCACACACCCTATATAGCCCTAGATACCGCTTTTAGATTTTTGAATTTTCATTTGAACGAAACTTGTTGGAGGTTCTATCGGGATTCTGGAATTATACAGGATTCTATATTTAGGGTTTATGTATAACTCAAGAATTTCTGTTTCATTTGCATGGCTCATGAGGCCTGGGAATCATCGGCGATCTCCACTGGCCTTGCCTTTTTGCATGGCTCCTGCGATTCGAGGCAGATTACCAAATACTGTCACTAGTGCTATCTATAATAGTGATTCCGCAGGACCATGGGTATTTACCCAGTAGGGCTCGTTGTGCATGAATTTTTAGAGAAACATCCAGATTAGGCGGGGATTTTACCACCATCTAACCTTGTTGCGTCTCTGGAGGAACGTAGGAATGCTTAGCATTGATAGGCGTCTGCACAGTAATGGCCTGTAAGTCCTTACAACGTGGCAAGTTGGAAGGCTCGCTCCGGACGAGACAGGGCACAAGAAGCTTCCTCAATGACAATCTCAAACAAAAGGCAATTCCGCAAGTTCCTCGCCAATCTCATCGTCGACCTCCTGCACGCCTCAGAATTCCATGGTCGAACTTGGCCTCCAAAAAAAACTTTTTGAGATCTAGGTAATTTCTTGCTATCCCTCTCTTTCTTTCTTTCTTTCATTCGGGCTTTGGGGAGAACAAATGGTCCCCCCAGGCTTCAGTGCCTAGCCCCCTGTGGGCTGTTTGGATGACTGCCACCCCTCGGTGCTTCACATGGTGGGAAACCGTGGTGCTAGGGTTTAGGGTTAAGATAACTCACAACATCATTTGAGGGATCAATGAGCTTGCCCAACCATTGTGAAGATTTTGCAGGGTCTATATGTTTGGTGCCTACCCGTCCCACTGCAGGCACTTGGGCTTGTGATGGCTTGTGTTGTGTCAAACTTTGCGATGTGTCAGAATCTCCTCCTCCTCCTGCAGCAAGAAGCCTAAACACCTCCCCTGCACAAATTCAGAAGGTTCCTTCAAGCATCGAGACCCTGATAAAATACCACATGTCCCCCCAAGTGTCTTTTTCCATCTGCCCCAGCTCGCACCACTTTTCGTGCCAGCGCGCTCAACGCAGACACCGGAGCCGGTGCTTTGAAGAAGGTGTCGATTCGCTTCTGATGTGCGGCGCCTTCAACTCATCCCCGTTTCGCAAAATACTGCTGGGTTTATGGTTGAGGCAACGTAGGAAGTAGGCGACTTCTTTTTGAACTGGAAATACCACTAGGCACGGGCAAGGGCAGCCATCAACTCTATGATCCCCTGCTCCTAGCTCAGTATCAAACGCCCACCCCAACCAGCTACCTACGTATACCAACCCCTAAAATGTATGGTCATGTGAAGGACACGTTCAATTCCAAGGGGTAGCGAGGGTTTCGAACCCACGGCAGGGGCGTGACTTCCAATGATTCTGACAAGTCATCCACTTATCCCAGTCCCCTACGCACGTATTTTCTAAGCACTCAAGAACCCCTTCATAACCCTGTCATACTCCAAAAGTCTCCAATGGTCCCGTAGCCACATGGTTGACAAAATGCCTCCAGGCTCTTTGACCTTCCGGAGACGCTCCTTGGGCAGATAACATGCTCCAAAGACACAAATGTTTCCTTACCCGAGCTGAGGGGGAGTGGGGAAGGGAATATAAGTACCATTTCAGGGGGTTATAACGGATATTTACAGATCCACTTCCCCACTGCAGCTTAAGCAACAAAAATTGAAATTGCGGGCCTACTTGCCATGGGGGTGCCTAGCGGGGATCGTATAATCAAAACAAACCTCCATCACAATTCTTATGGTCCAGTGTAATATGCAGCCCCGCATAACCCCAGTCTCCATGTCATGTTCCAGTTTCTTTTCATTTGATTCTCTGTTAGTATCGGGGCAGTATCCTAAATGCGAAGCCCTCTGCCTCCTTCATCCCTACATTATCCAAACCACTGTAGAGACCTTCGCCTGAGTGTGCTCCCATACCTAAGGCCGGCTCAACCATTGTGTTGACGCGCCCAGGGTTGAACCTGGGCTTGTCGGTTGACACGACATGTTTTTTTTTGGTTCCTGGAGCTCAGGTAGGACTACTTAGTAATAGGGGTTCTGGGGTTTAACAATGGCGGTTCTTGGGCATATCAAACATACCTACTAGGTCAATACAGCCTCCCAGTTTAACCATGCAGGATGAGGTCCACTTCCAGCTGCTGGAGGTCCAGCTTAAGATGTGTTCAGAATGCTTTTTGGCCTATGGAACTGGTGCTTTGTAAAGGCCATTGCATGATGATCATGGGATCCCAACTGACATGCCGCTGCTAGCTTTTACTGCTCACTTGGTTACTACTTGCCCACCAGCGCAACAGTCACAACCTCACTTTCCCTATGCTACTATTTGGACTGCTGCAGGCTGATTCTGATGGGGAATGCTCTTTAGGAAGTGTGTCGAATGGTCTCTTCGTGTCCTTGTGTCAATAAAGGCATTCCCTACCAACCTTGAGAATCGAGAATCTTCACTGGGCACCATTAAACCCTAGAACCCGAACGCCTCAACCCCATAAAACCCGAAACTGCCACGCAGCTCGAACTTCAATCCCTCAGCACCATACCTCACACCCTATACCCTACGTTGACTCCTAATTTGAGCAGGACGCTCTGTAAACTTGAAGGTAGACCCAACATACCCGACAATGTTCGAGTACCTCACATTTAGGATGGCATCATCCCTAAAAAGCCCGCACCAAACTGCAGAGGCGCTGGTGCTTGTCCACCAAAAGGCTTCGGAAGGCCTCCAGATCCAGTTCTGGGACCGGCAACTCGGTGTCTGCCAGCTCAGTGGGACCTCCGACCCAGGCATCCTTCTTAAAGCTACCAGCTTTACTAGCCTTATGAGTGTTACACAACTTTTCCTACTGTCATGAGAGTGGCTATCCAATATGCGATCCGTCATTCACAATACCATATACATGGCATGCCAAGCGCTCTTGTTGGTGTTGTTGTCGTTGGTCTTTGCCCTGTCAAGCCTTCTCTCTCTCTCTCTCTCGCCCTGTCAAGCCTTGTTTCGCAAAACAATTCACAGAAAAACACTGATCTTATTCCGCATTGCCATCCCTAACCTCATGATTGCCAGTTGCTATGGCGATTATGCTGATCGCTGTAGCGGCTGCTACTATTATTAGGGTGCTTCCTCTGTGACTTTTGTGCTTGGCATCATTGTGCCAGACTTGACTCGTCCATGCTATTTCAAATGTCACATTCTTGCTGCATTTGCCTGGCTGTTGGTCTTCTTCGTCAATCTCTCGACCATAGGGTGGTCTGAATGATTAAGACTTGCCTCTCACGACTGCATGATGGACTTGGGAAGAGCAGTATACCTGTAGTTGCAAGCTTTCTGTCCAAGCATGAAGCTCAGCCTGAACCGTAGACCCACCCGACTCTGTACTGCGCCTTGGAGGAAAATGTGCTTCGCCTTTGCCCAGTCCCAATCGTCAGGTATCCTTGGAAGATGGATTATACAAGCATCCGCAAGGGAGTCTGGGTTTATTAATGCTGCAAGTTTTTTGTTGAGCTCCTATGAGGGGCCGGAGGGAACTCCTTTTTTTAAATACGCTGACGAACTCGCCGAAAACTTGCATGGGCTGGAGAAGAACACATTTGGATTCCCATGCGCGAGTGGGGCACGCCGTGCTTGACCTCGATCATAAAGGCTCCTCCGTCCACAGACAGGAACTCCCGAGCCGCAGCGGCATGCTCATAGCCCTGGAAGAACTTCATCACCTCAGCCTTTCCCTGGTGTACTATCGGATCCCGCAAGGTGTTCTGCGCCAGCAGGCCTAGCCGTGCGTCCGACGCCAGTTCGGGCTCTGAATCCACGCCTCCATGGTAGCTTTGGCACACTGACGCCAGTCTGCCCGGCCTGGCCCATCGCCTGAGACAACTGTCACTCTTTAACGAGTCATGCGTCATTGAAGCCTGCATAGCCCCCAAACGCAAGTGAAACCCTTGCACGCTCGTCATACCTAGCTTTCAGCTGCTTTCGGCTGAGATCATGGCTTGCCCTCCATCTGGGCCCCGCGTCGTTCAGGTCTACCGTGTTGCTTCTGAAAGTAGCCATCCAGACCTTGATGTCGAAGATCTAGCCTTCAGCGTTCACATCGAAAATGTTGGCTCCAATGCGACCCTGACGATCGCCCCTCATCATCTCAATGGCAAAGGCGCCAGGGTCAACAGACAGGAGCTTACGCGCCGTGGCGGCATGTCTGTAGCGGTGGAAGAAGGACAGGACGCCGTCAATGCCATCGTGCGTATTGGCTCTGTGGTAGTGCATCAAGTACAAGTCCTCTGTCAGAAGCTCACTTTCTCGTTGATGTGGTCCAGCCACGCCTCCAACGTGGCCTTGGCTGCCTCAGGGAGGTCCGTGCTCTGGGAGAACGCGACTTGCTTCGATGCCTTCGACGGCTTGGCCCAAACAAGTGGGTCGACCCTGCCGAAGTAGTTGCAAATCTGCTGCTTTGCTTGCTCCAGACGACCCTCGTCCATTTGCAGGTTGAGGGGGTCGTGCTCCAAAAAGTGGCCGAAGACCGTCGCGCAGTCCTGCTCGCACATTTTCGTGTACCTGGTCTGGCGTCTAAACACCGGAGCTCGCTCAAAGCAATAAGAAGCCTAGCTGAACATCATCATGCTGCAAGCACCTGGCGATGCCAACCAAGAAAAAACAACTACAATTTCAGGGCTGGCGGCATGACGTGGGCCTGCCAGGCATCAAGGACCATCTTGGAGGCCAACGGTGTCCTCCCCATGCCCATCAAGACGAGGAGCTTCGCGTACTCGTCAGCGGCCCTCTTCGCCTTCTGTTCTGGGCTTTGCCAGGGCTCAGGCCTTTTGGGACAGAAGCTTGAACCTTGCCCTGCTCTCGCCCAGCAGCTTCTGCAGCTTCTCCAACTTCTTCCTTTTCTGAAGCTTCTTCTCCAGGGGCTTCAACGTCTTTGCAGTGTCCAGGCCAGGGCGTTGCTGGATAAGGCTCCCAGACTGGCACCCTTCGGCCTCTGTTCCGGCAACGGTTGCAGCAGAAACCTCCAAAGCCGTCAAGAAAGCCATGAGGCATGCAGCTTTCAGGGCCCGCAAAGGCTTTGCGCCGTGCTGGCAGCGTTTGGTGTGATGGCTGTGAGGAAGCCTTGCACTGTTCACGTGCCGGCAATGCCTCAGGGCCAACATATGCAGACGGAATCAACCGTAGTTTGGCACAGCAAAGACCAACCTAAGCCAAATGGCAACAAGAAGGTCTTTCAACCAAAGCCCTTGCGACTGCCTTGCCTGAGACAATCTCGGGTGAGGCATAGTTCGGCGAGCCGCAGGAAGCTTTCAGGAACTCTCCATCACGCCTCGTCCGAGGTGATACGCGATAGGTGATGGAAACATGACAAGGCGAGATTATGCGAGATCTTGCTCGAGCCCGGACACGAGCACAAGATCTGAATCCTCTGCAAAGTGACTCACCAGAGGATGGGTCGGGATGGGGAGGGATGCATAGTGATCTGTGCCAAGTGATAACGGCAGCCTGAAGCTCTCATGCATAAACCTTAGGACTTTACCACTTTGTACCGCAAAATCCTGCACAACGCAGGTTCAAGATTTTAAAGCAACCCCCAATTGCGTCCTGGCCTCGAACACCCTTTTGGGCCTTTGCCGCTCTTGATGGCGCAGACAACAGCTTCCAGGGAGCCTCTTCAGCGTCTACATATCCGAAAACTTAGGCAACCTATATTTAAGGACACCAAACCCTTGAACATATGCGCATCTTTACCGCTTAGTTTTGTTGCGACGTCATGCGACTCTTGCCCTCCACTGCAGTAGCAGCAGTGGCTACTGCAGGAAGTGCAGCAGTGTTAATTAGAAGCATCGAGGCGGAACAGGTCCTTCTTAAACTGAAAAGCAATTTTACATCCCAGCCTGGGATCCCAGCATACTTCATTTCTCATAATCAGGACCCCTGGCATCGGGACTCATCATGTTCAGAAACGGCAAAACATCACCCCAGCTTGCATTTCATCTTCCGTGTTCTCATATATTCAGTTCTCCACTACTATAAGTCCATCGGAACGGATTCCAGCACTGCCCACCTTCTCGCTGAAGGAGCTGGTAGGCCGTCTTTGGGCCTGGAGGCCAAGCTGCCACGCAACACCCGATGCTGATCCTGAAATGTGGAACTTAAAAAACAAGAAATATATATATATATGCACAATCTGACTGATATGAGATGGTATACATATATCATATACAGATTAAAATGTATATGGCAGGCCTACCCGCGGACCAGGATCATGTAACAGTGTAACAACCCCCGAAGACCTGCACCAGGGCCTGAGGGCCCCCGCCTATCTTTGACAGATGGGGAAGATAGTCGCATCCGGACAGGATGCAGAACTCAATGAAGCGGCTGAGGTCATGTGACCTCAGTCATATATATATATACATATGTATATACACACAAGTTTTCATCCTGTGTAGCATACACGGCTATACAAATAGCCGGACGCAGGACTTCAGACATCAACATATTCATAAAGAAGAAGATGGTTCTGGTGGGTTCATGGCGATGTTTTGCGTCCCGTGCCCAGTTTTAGGTTTTCAGGGTTTGAGAGGGAAACTTAGCCTTTGATTTGGGACAAATCTCAGAGTAGGTGAGGGTTTTGCTGGGTTGCAGCTGCCGGAAATTGGAAGGCATGGGAGCCTCCTTCGCAGGGCTGACATGCGCTCAGTCCACGATCTGTGTAATGCAGTTTTGTGTGTTTGCAATGGGGAAGCCCAGAGGTGGGTTTAGGGTTTAGGGTGCTTTGTGGTGGCATAAAGGGGGGTAGTCAGCAGGTCTGAAAGCGGCAGGACAGGAACCAACTTCTGTAACACGGCTTCCCAGCCGTTGACATGGCAAACCATGCAAGGACGGGTTGACGTTTTAAATTCTCCGGGCCTAAATATAGTACTTTTATTGGGGAATCGCAGCAGAAGGCGACTCCAGGCAGGATCCCTTAGGCACCCGCGAACACGTTCCAAATGTGCAGAAACCCACAAGTGCTAAACGGCTGACGTCTTGAATCCCGCCCGCCTACAAATATAAGAAGATACGTGCTAATCTGCATACCTGTGTATATATCTGTATACACATATTCTTCATAACTGGCAAAGGAGGCGAGTGAAATGCTACTCTAAAGTTTGTGCCCGGGATTCAGCTTGGAAGCTAAAAAAGCCAAAGCACAAGCGTAGCAGCCGGAGCACTTGCTAGTTAGTACCTCTATGTACCTCAAAATGCACAACAACCCTTGTATATATACGGAAGCCTCTGTAGGATGCAACCCCCCCAATTGTTCCGGACTCCAACTGTTTCATGAGCTGAGTTGACGGCAGGCCCTTCAGCACAAGGTCCAAGTTCTTAGTGCAGGCGAACGGGTCTTTCTGAACGTCAGGCTGCGGAGTCCACCCCCCTCACACTTTTGACAAGTTTAATGATCACTCTAAGTAACGCCCGAAACTTCTGTAGCACAATCAAGCTGCCCCACACCTGCTGGTTGTGCTCACGAGGCCCTCTTAACAATCCTCTCCCCGTAATAATGAAGCCAACCCCCTCATTAATAACAGATATTCCCAATGAAATATTAAGGGGGTTGGGGGAATTATTATTAGGGCCGCTGATTATGGAGTTCCCCCAGCCCACCTCTCTGGGGTCACAAGGTGAGGTGGATGTGGTGTAACTTGAAAGTGTGGGCATTAATACCCTCGCTCGACTAATAACCCCTCCAGTAATGAATACTCCCACTGTATATATAACGGGTATTTTTTTTATGAGGGGATCCATTGCATAATTGGAGAGGATATTTCACGACGCATCTACAAGGACTCCCTCTGAAAGCAGTTCTCGCAAGCGATCTGATGAAACCAAGCCTCACTGCAAAAAAAGCTTGGCAGTCGAAGTTTAACAGACACATAAGCATGGTTTGTAGAACCACTTAGGTCACTTGAGTTGCATAATTACGGACCGCTATACCGTTTAGAATACGTTGCACCCCACCAAACCATCATTGCCTTTGCAATCCTTTTCATGATCCCACACCCCCTTGTGTATATATATATATATGCACATACATCTTCAGCATTCAACGCCATGAGCGCCTCCATAATCCGTGCTTACTCCCTAAAGATACAAGATGTTGAGGTTGCAGGGCTAGCATCAATCTCGCGAGCTGGGCGAGGTCCTTGCCGCATGCGGTTGCCCTCTACGTCGAAGAGGTTCCTTTGGTGATCTGAACAACCGTTATTATGAGAAAAGCAACGTCAACCAGAACGACAGGAATGTACAATAGAAACATCAACCGTATCTAATGGCAGTAGAAAATAGTTAGCAGATGTAGATGTGCGAGTAAGCGCGATACGAACCACAGGAGGAATCAGAACAGAAAGTATGAAGAAACACAACAAGAAGAATTGGATCCTGACTGCTTTGATGGATGCAGTACGGAAGCATAAAAGTCATCTACTAAGGTATCTCTTGGGTCTGTAGAGCAGGGAAAGGCACAGTTCAGACTCTGATCAGATGCCTCATTTCCAACCCACACCCATGGCTTTTCCATGCTGCTTCTCTCACCAGAATCCTCGACACAACCTACACCTTGCTGCAGGTTGCAGGAAGCCGAGAATCTTGATCTGACGTGGAGAGCCAAACCTTAAACACCCGGAGCGTGCGATCAAAGGCACGGGACAAAAGCTGTGCGAACTGCGTAGCTGTTAGGGGTTGTTGCACACTTTGTTGGCTTCCAGCTGACATTTTTGCCAGGTGCTCCTCAACATGTTCAAGATAGAAGGGGTCAGATGAACGCATCTGACTCTGACTTGCTTCTGCAAGGGATGGACTTGCTGCAGCTGAAGTCTTAAATGCACAGGAATGTCACGAAGTTTGCCAAGAAACGTAAGCACATCCATGTCTTCGGTGACGCTCGCATAGACTTTGCCAGCCTTACCAGCATGCTTGGCCAGGCAACATTAGGAAACATTTGAAAAATGGGAGCACCGTTCTGAACCCCCCGAAATCAGTGGATAACCCTCTGGTCTGTAGCAAACATGTCAGACGCAGCTGGGCAGAAGTGCCTTTGATGTTGCTATGCTAGCTCCAGAGACTTTGCATTGGCTCCCTTCCGCGGTCTCGTGCATTCAACTTCGTGACAGGTGAACCTTTAGGTTGATGGCTTCTCCGGACCACTTCCTCCAGAGCCCTACCGGGCCAAACTGACCATTTCCTACAGTGTTTGGGGCCCTATGCAGCTACCCGAACATGAGAAGGGGTCGGCTAGCTTGGGGAAGGGCAGACTGTATCTGTAAGGCAAGCATAATCTGAGGTGGGTACCCGGCAAAGCTGTGCACAAGTGGCTTCAGCCTGGCGTGCTCAGCATTATTTGACGCACCCCCAGCTCAACCAGATAGAAGGGGACCTTGAAACGCAAGTAGTCCATTCCCTAAAAATATAGACGATCCCCCACCAGTGGTACTGAGCATTGCGTCAAAATTTCGAGTATATTGGGACTTGCATCTAATACTGTACTATGACTATTGCTATTGCTCTTGCTGTTGTTTTTGGATAGTGCTAGTATTCACGTCTTGGGGAATTTCAGCCACGGCCTCACCAGGGGCCTCGACAACCACCAGGCCCATATGGCGCAAGAGATCCTCCGTTCTTCTTGCAATGGAAGAAAGTCAAGAGAACAGGGGGTTTGAGGTCTAGGCTGTGGAAAATGCAAAAGGAAACTACTACAGAGCCTAGGGTTTAGGGAATGGAAAAGAAAATGAAAGCTACTTGTCTATTCAGGTTACCTGGGGGTTATAAAGGAAGATAGATTGGGGCTTAGGGTAATACAGGTACGTAGAAAGTTTAGGTTCAAGGGCTTAGGGTCAGGGAATGGAAAAGAAAATGGAAAGCACTCATTGTTGGGGTTATGCAGAGGCTACTATGAGGATCCATTCCTCCATTTCCTACTAACAACCGGTTTGTCTTGCCACGCTCGAAGTATTTCTTAAGTAGGGTGGATTCCTGCTGTTCATATCCACCGTAGGGGCTCCCAAATAGGACGGAATCCTAAGGACGACTTTTTCAGAGAAAATTATGTGCGGGAACACAGGTTCCTTCTGGGCTTGGGGGCTATGGTATCTACCCGGGTAAGTAACCAGAATGTGTGGCGTGTATTCTGGGTTCCTGTCTATATAAGGATGGCAGATTCAGCATGATCCTTCTTGGCACCACAACCTGCCAGGCGATGGATGATGTCATGATGCGCTTCCTCAACCTTGTTTTGATAAATGTCTTGATATCATCGCTCCTTTTCCTTGTTTCCTGCTGCCATGGCTGCCGCTGCAGCTGCTGCAGCTGCTATGTTTGCTGCTACTGCCACAACAGCCACCGCTGTATCTTGACTAGTGCCAATACTCTACAAGTGCTATGTTGATGCGCGCTACGGCCACTTCCTCTACTCTACCACTTTTACGACCACCGCCAGTGCTGGTGGCCGGACAATTTCCACCGAGCCTCCCTACCTGCGATCTTCATTCTGATGTAGCTGGAAAGCAATACTATGCCAGTTCAGCAAAGTCTGCAAAGGACAGCAGCATCTGCGTGCCTAGGACCTGAAATGGGGGGGCCGAACTACACAACCAACCGCAGTGTACCGTTGCTAAATATTTGCATAGATTTCGCTTCACCTTCTGAGGGTTTGAAGCTTGATCACGCAGGGCCCGTGCCTTCGCATTTTGGTTGTGCTCCCTCGTGACGACAGTGGACCGACTTGCAGTCTGGCAGGGATGATGCTACTTGTCTCTGATTCATCAACAGATCCTCTTGTCCCCGTACTATGAACAAACTGGAACTCAAATGCTACTCAGCCTGCCGATAGAAACTCCACTGAAAGTTCTGAAATCTCAAGAGCTGCAGATCACCCTCAGTCACTAGGAATGGCCAATGACTTGTCACCTTTTCAAAGTCCGTGATGGGAAGTTCTGCGTGAAGCAAGCACCGCTGATGTTGGCGCCTTGTACACATGCTCTGCAGGTGCAGTACCGGATGCGACAGCAGCAGCATGCTCCTCAACAAGTGCAAGTTTCACGTGAAGTGCATGGGTCTAAAAACCGAGGCCATTGACAGTTCTTGTTCTGGTTCAACTTTGTGCACGTACTGTCCCACACAGAAATCCAAAAGTGCTGAGGTGCAGCTGCAGGAACACTAATTACAGACGATGATAAAGAGTCATCAAGTAATGCTGAAAGCTATGCTGATCAACTTCAGCAATTTTGAAATTGAGCAATCCTTTTGTGGGTCGCGAAAACAAGCGTTTGCCATTGATGTTTATCCTGTACGACAGGATACTCAGTGCCGCCGATTTGTCATTCATCCACTTGATCGTTTCTTTATGGTCCATGCGCGTTCTTGCCTTCCAAAGTAAAGCTGCGCGCTTTCCAAAGTATTTTTCGTCGAATGTGCCAAGATCACAACATCTGGGACCCAGGAATGTGACTCGATGGATGCAGAACTGCTGCGTGGGCACGGGGGGTGGGGGTACTGAAATTCGAAGAGCGCACGTGCCATTCGGCTGTGCTACAACGAAGGCATCACCTGAAACATGCGACGGTGACTTCAAGCGAAGTCAATCGCACCAACAATTTCTGGGATGCTCGCAGCTAGCAGTCGATACAAAACACTGCCACTGCAATACCACATATGCTGCATGGTATTATGAGCAGAAAAAGCAATGATACCAGTGATGATGAGATTGGTTGTTGTGTTTCTTCCCTTGTCCCTTGTCATTCCCAGCAAGCCCAGCCGGTCCTCTGCAGCCGCCGAGCGAGCTTCACGGCGCGCTCGGTTTACAGCTAGCTTCATGTCCTTGCAAGGGCTTTCAAAGCAGTGCTTTTCTACTTCACGTCTTAGGGCCGGTTATGAACGTAGGTTTTTGATTTTGTCTTCTGTGTCAGATGTGCCAAAACAAACGAGGGATTCAATTCTTTACTGCTCTCTGGGCGATCCGTCTTAGTTTTACCCCAATGGCTAGGTTATCGCTAATTTAGGAGGAATTGCATCAACTGATTCTGGTGCGAGTGTGTTTGGGTGCTGTTTGTTGGATCGGCGCTTCCTGCCGGGGTTTCCTGCGAAAGACGGGGCCCGGGTGCTTTTCGTCCGTGCTGGGTGTCGAGAGATCTGCTGAAAAGCGGTGTCCATCAGCAGCTGCTGTTGAAAGACAGGTCCGAGTGCTGTTTAGATGCGATGTTCGGTGCTGTGAGAAGCAGCATCTCTGAGCAATTTGGTGTGAATCAGAAATGCCTGCCACAGCCCCAAGCTTGAATGTGGAACTTTGACCGCAAGTTGTGCGCGGGCAGAATTGGGAGTGTTGATACAGATGAAAGTAACCATACTAGTACTTTTACCACCTCATTACGAATACTACTGCCATAACTGCCAGTAATATTCCCATTATTACTACTCTACCCTAAGCCTGTTCGTAAATGTCGGCCCTGGAAGTCCGGAGGCTTACCGTCGAAGACAAAGATCGGCTCCACGCCAACCTCTTCAGAAAGGAGCCCTCCCACGGCTTATTGAGGGATTTGGGGTTGTGTATGGGGTTATATGGGGGGATCAAATGACGGTATAGGCCTGCCATATACGGTTCAATAGTTCCCCCAACGCCCAAAATGAGGACTCCATCACTACCAGAAGACTCTTATGCAATCCTTATTATATGCCTGGGGGCATCAAACTCTGATATTTCCTACTATAGAACCCTACAGAGCCCCAATATAACCAAGCTTCCACTTGAATTTTCACTTTCTGTCCATCTCAGTGGTACCAAGATCAGACCAACATCCTGTGGTTGATGTCGGCGTACCCCGGAAATCTGAATCTACCTACGAGGCGCCTCAAGGAGCTTTACCGCACGGAGCATAATGCCCTGAAGGTGTGAGGTGGCCTCAGCTTGTGCATTGAGTGTGAAATCCACTTGCAGCTTCCAATTTCGTTCGCGCATGTAAACTCCAGTCACCGTTTCATTTCCCAGTCCTATCCCCAGAGTTTCCATTCCATTTCGCATGTTCCATGTCATGCTTCAAGTGACTTTCCATTTGATTCGCCATACTTACGGGACAACAAGATGGGATCATAACCCAGAACCCTACAGGAGCAGCTTCAGTAGGCCCCTTCTTTCCATTGCAACTTCCATGCTTTTTTTTTGTCTTGCTAAGCATAACTCTCCTGAATCCCTACAGGCCTTCCTCATGCTAGTTTCCAGTTCAGTTTTGAGACTGTTTTGTCCTGTGGTGATTGTGTGTAGGTGTGTCTGTATAGCCAGATGTGTGTGTATACTTATGCTCATAATTGCTCAGCCAGAGGGTCTACTACATGTTTCTGGGTAGGCCAAGTGTATTGGGTCTTGCAGGTCAAGAAGGCTTCAAGAAGACCCCTCGAAGTCTTCTTACCCTGATGCAGGGCGGTGATCATCTATTCTGTTCTCCGCACCTAGCTGTCTTGATTTCTACCTGTTGGCCCTTGCAACCCTCTACCTGTTGAAGTAGTGGCTCAATGGCCTTGCTTCGATGTGGGGATGGTGTGAGCACTGTGAATGCCTAACACACTGGCCATGCAGCAGAGTTGTCAAAGACTCCCGAACGAAACAGAAAAAAACAAGGTGGGATCAGCACGAACTTAGGGAGCCGTCTTATCAGAGAATCACCTCGAACATCAATGAGTATAGGGACTCATGAGGGTTATACACCTTCAAAAGACCCCCTTGAACTTCAACGCTCATGTGTGTGTGTATAGTTTTAAAAGGAATCTCGAGAAGGTATACCCTATGTGTCATGAAGCACTAAAACGCTGCAAGCCTTCACATCCCTAAACCTTGGGCCGTCTACATGGAGCAAGACCTACCCTACACACCCCTACAGTCACACACAAGCACCCATAAAACAGCTGCAAACTTTCTACATTGCAGCTAGGCGGCCTGGCCTCAGTTGCATTTATTCTGCGGCGAAGGAGGCTATATAGGAGAGGGTTGTTGTGGTTGAATCAAGTCAGGGTATTTTCTTCTTATAAAAAACTATACCCCAACGAAGGAAGTCGGGGTCGAGAATAAACCCACTCAAGATACGACCCAGGCGATACAACAGATCCAGCAGGGTATTTTGAGGGATCTAACGGCTTGTGCAGGGTTGTCATGGACTACTGAGGTATGGTGTTTGCCGGGCACTAAACCTGGGCTCCCGTTAGGCCTGTAAACATGGCTCCCCCAAAACTATGATTTGAAGCGTCCACACAGCACAGTCAAGCTTGCACATGAGTACCAGTCTTCCAGAGCAGGTGAGGCGGAAGCCGATGATCATAGGAGTAACAGTTGTACTTGCAACGATTGCCTGGCTCTTCTAGCAAATTCAAGGCTGAGAAGCGTTCGTGCCAATTAAAGAAGGCCCAGAAGCAGCAGAAGTACCAAGAAGCCGCCGTCGAGCATGGTAGCACTTTGCACATGAGTTATTAGCTGGTAGGTAGTGATACCTACTTGCAGTGAAAAAAACTTGCTGAGCACCCCGCCCTCGCTGTTCTGCAGGTTCTCGGCAGCGGCGCCAGTGCGGACAATGCTCAGGAACTGGTACATCCAAGCGGATGCATCGATGGCAAGCCGGCGCCCAGTGTATCCTTGTGATGCTGGGGCTCCTCAAAATCCAAATATTCTTTTCAATCCTGAGGACATACAGGGACCATACAACTTTTTTGTAAGGTAGCAAAGAAGGGGTGGGCCCGCTCTCAACTTGACTTCCCCCTTTTGTTCCCGTTGCCTTCCTGAAGGCAAGAACGCCTCTAGGAATTTCTCAAGAGTAATTGCAATGGAGGTGATTGTAGCGGTGTTCTTCTCAAAACAAGCGACAACTGCAGCAATAGAACAGCAACAGCCTGCCCGGACCGTAGATGCAGGGAGGTCAGCCAGCGGTGAAATTGATGAAGTCGCACAAACACTACAAATGATGTAGGGACCTATTTCAATAGAATAAAATTTTGGGGCATGTTCTGCTGTAGCTATACAAGGACTATGAGGAAGTCAAATTGGGTAATTCAAATTGGGTAATTCTGGTTTTTACAGTTAACACCCTATGAACCCTTACATAATCCCTTTTTCAATTCTTCCATCTTCTTTCCCATTAGATCCATTTCTTGACCTAAGGAGGAGGTGCCGGCCTGATTAAACTTAGCAGGACAAGAAGCTCGCATTTATTCAGCAAGATGCAAGATGTCCGTATTGAGCTTGAAGTTGTTGGGGCACTCTGTCCCCCAACCCTCTATACATATTCCTTCATGGCACCTGTATAATACCTATGACAATGAGCTCTGGAGACCAGTCTCGTTTGAGCTCGGTATCCAAGACGGCCCGAGGAGCAGCCTCTAAGCAACTGCCAGGCACGATTTGCTGGTTGTTCCAGAGGTATATTATAGGAGGGTAATACGGGGATATGGAGGGTTGGGGTGTAGGGGTTTGGGTCAGGAATAGAAAGCAAATGAGAATCAGAGAATCAAATGGACAATGGGTATATAAGGTATAACGTTAGGGGTCAACTTTGTGGTGGTAAGCAAGGAGCAGGTAGAAGAACATGGGTAAAGGGACTTTTCAAGGGAATTATATAGAGGCTACATTCCTTTAGTCCCTTCTGACGTCTGCAAGCGATGGCAGGTTTCATCTGCTTCTGTACAGCGCTCTTCTCGGGTTTCATCTGCTTCTGTACAGCGCTCTTCTCGGATAGATGCCAAAGTGCAAACCTCTGCTGCGTAGACAGGGTCCGAACACCTACAACCATCCACCTCGCGTTAGCCACACGTTGCCTGATTCCGCGTGGTTTTGCTAGAGCAGACGCCCTGTACAAACCTCCGAACTGCATTAACAGATCATGGACAGCAAGCAGCTATGACTTTGGCTACTTCCGTCAGAGAAAGTTCCCAATTGGAAGCTGTCCCACCTAGACGCGGCCTCCCTCAGTAGTGTTCACTGCAACGCCGCGAGTGTAACACGCATAATGCTTTTCACTCATTATTCAGCTCGGGTTCCCCGGCCTCTTGGATGTATGGGAAGAGCCCCTTGATACCCATTGCGGCGCGTGTGGTGCACTACATCCTGGAACATTCCAGTCAACTCTGCCTGTCGCAAATTTGGCCTCATGTGACTGGAGCTGGAAAGGTCCTGCATTGTCTAGGGCATCCCATTCTTTCGGGAGAACATGCAGAAAAACATCCATCTGCATACATGATAAAGTAGAGCTTCTTTCATGGCAAATCTTCCAGCTGTCGTTATAACCTTATTTCTGGTATGGGTGTTGATTGAATGTAGGGGCCCCTTACATACCAGCAGAAGGCTCTAGTTCCCGGCTGAGTTCCCGGTATGGTGATCCAACAAGGGTGCTCTACCGACAACCTTTGGCTGCAAGATATGGTGCTGCCGCTTAACTCTTGGGATGTGATGATTCGAAATTCCACTTTTTCTCCCCTTCTACAAGAACCTGCAGCTGCAGCAAATAGATGCTTGTAGCAAAGCAGCTCGTAGCAGTCCAACACCCGCCTTTTCCACTCTAGCAAACCGATTCTCATGTGGCCCAGTGTATCCACTGTATGGCCTACTCCAGCTTCGCTGGGGCAAAGCTCGTCTTTCCATACCAGTATCCGCATCTCTTTGCTGCTTGGGTGGGCTAGGAACAACAAGCCTTACCCAATACCGTATGTCCAATTACACTGCCCATGTCATGACCGTCAGCAACCACCCAGCCGCTCTACAACATGCTCTGCACATCGCCCACTCAACAGTCAGAGAGTTTGCGGACACTGGGCTAGACGACAGCTCTAAATTTTTACATTTTGGAACGGGGAGCATCTCCGCCCTCACTAAAGGATTTATGCGCTGGGTAAAAGCACGCAACCTGAACTTGGAGCTTCCTGGTCTTGAAGTATACATGCAAAACCTCTAAGGTAGGGATTTTGGTTATTTCCTTCCAGAAGGAAATAAGTGCTTTTAATTCTGCCTGCCTTATGACCACTCAGCGATCCCAACATCTGACAGAACTCTTCGAGGATGAAGGTCGCTTGATCTTCAAGTTTTATGAGTTAAGGATTTTCAGTGTAGGGCTTTCCTGCCGCAAACACATCGAAAATGCAGCTTTTGTTGCCAGGAGCCCATACAAACTTTGCAAAGGCTTACCCCCTTTTACCCGTGACCAGCATTGTTTGCTTCCAAATAGAGTGCCCAACAACGAGGTAGGCCGTATCTGTCTCTGGAATTGAGGTTTCAGAACTCATGCCGAAGAACACATCTAGCGGCACTCCATGAGCTCCCGGTTCAAACAGGGAACCAAAAAGCACCGAGGCAACACATTTTGTCTCCTAAGAATACAAAAAATATACTCCCACAACAGCCGGCCTCCTGCCAGCAGAGACCTCATGCCACCCAAAAAACCTATGCTCAGGTGCTTCTTTGGGTGCCCACTTCAACTGGCTACTGGCTAGTAGGTGGAATCGTAGCGTCGTAACGATCACTGCTGGTGCATCAATCAAAACATGCACACGTGAACGGCCTGCTGCTATAGAATAGAACCCTAGGTTCAGCCCAGTTCAATATAACCCCCATAGCACCTTACAGTAGCCCATGCCCTTTACACCATCCCTTCGTTCTCTGCTCTATAATTCTCAGGGTAATCTCTCTTACAAGCCGTGTACTCCGTGTAAAGAATGTTGGGGAATAACGCTTCCCAGAACTGTCTTTCCATTTGGTTCTCCATTGTTGCAGGGAAACCGCTGTGTAACGTGAGAATCTGTAGTACCCACTGTACTCCCGAAATCCGACCACAATCCCTGGAACCCCTACAACTTACTACTGCATACCCTTTTTCGCACCTGAAACTCACCACTATCTCGAGAATCCTTAGTGCCTACTAACCCGCAGCCAGTCACAGGGAAGCTCATGCCCCCGCGGAGGGGCTCATGGCAGCGGCGTCAGCTGCTTCGTCCGCCTCCTTGGAATCCTGGCAAACTTTGATAAACTTTGTCTAAAACCTTCTCACCGCAAATATGAATACTGAAGTATGAAGTATACTACCATCTTATTCAGTATCAGGGAATGGGATGACAGTATAGGGGTTAGGGCTCCGTGTTTGCGGGCAGGTTTTTGGGTTATGGTGGATGTCCTTTCCCTCCGGCTTGGCTTGATGCATGGTGGATGTAGTGTCAAGGGTTTTTTGCTTTGGCTTCGGGTGGGTTCACAAATTCGATAATTCCCCAAAACTTGGCACATGGGCAGTTGCTGGAAGTCTTATAGGGACTTCAAGTAGGTTTTGACGGAAATCAAGTGAGTCAGGGTTCACTAACGGTGATTATCTGGCCGGTGGCCTGGCATCAGGGGTTAAGTTTAGAATGTAATTTTCATGATCCCAACATGTGATCACCAACCGTACAACTCCAGCAAGACCGAGTCCATGATTTTCTTGAAATCGTCATGGAGGGTTTATCCTTGTGGCAAAAGTGTCGATCGCTAGCGGCTAGCACCACATTGTCTTAAAACGGCCATCAATATAAGGAGCGTGGAGTAGAACACTGTGAGTAAAGCGAAGTTTCAGAGGTATGGGGCTTACAGGGAGTCTACAAAGGCATACGAATGCTTTCAGGACCACGTAAGGTGAGGGCATGCTGATGAAGGTGCATAGGTTGCAAACTGCGAGACATCGGACTTTTCTCGGCGCCCCTTTAGTTATGAAAGCTGCCTTTGGAAGAACCATAACAGTCAGAATAAGAACAACGAGCTAGTAATCCTAAGATATCGCGGTAACCAGGAGGGCCAACTCCAAGAAATGGGCTCCCAGGTCCAGGCTATGCTACTTGTAGGAAAGTGCACAATCTCCTGCTCTAAGATGTGTGTTTCTCAAGCAGACTCCACATGCGAACCCTCAATCAGGATTTCACACAGGGATGGTTTAGTCTCAAGCAAGCCCCACGTCATGATGCGCATGGCAAGGCCGAAAGATACACGAGTGTGTTGCTGAGGTGAAGGCATGTGGGGACAGTAGGCAGGAACAAGGACTGACTCCTCATAAACCTCCTCTACAAAGTGGGAGATCAGTTTCGATACCGTAGCGTCCTCATTGATCTCTTCGTCACGTAACGCCCTGATGACGCAGAGCATGCGCAGGTCAGTGAGGTGCTCCTCCCATCCCAAGGACTGAGACGTAGTCCTCTGCGCAAACCTCTTGCCTGAAAACCGTTTTCTAACAGGCTAGTGCCTGGCCTCAAACACAGCTTGACAACGCGGGAAGCAGGAGCTGCCAGCTTACGGGTCCTTGAGAGTTTCCTGCTGCCCGTTGTTCATGGAGGACAGCCTCAGATTCGTATGTCACTTCTTGCTTGAAGGCTTTGTAAAGTATCTATGTCCATACTAGTACTGCAATGTCCAGTTTGATCCTCCAGAAAAACAGAGTGTTACAACGCCACAGCCGTGTTTTTGCAAGCGTTTAGCATGTGCATGCACGTGCATAGTTACTAGTGCTTCTATCGCCATTTCTCCAAGCCAGGGTCCTTCGGCATACCGACGAAAGGATGTCAGATAGCATTACTGTTGCTACTAGTGTTTTGAAAAGCGACCCCATCATTTCGAGGAACACAGAGTAATAGAATCCAGCAGACAGTGGACTTTGACCAGCGTCACCAGCTGAGCAGAAGGCATCCCTGCACGTCAATGTAAGGAGGTACCTTACCTACCGTGCTTCTTCTTTCCAGACTCTAAACCTGAACCTCTAAACACTAAGCCCCAAAGCCTGCGCCCTGAGCCCCACTCCCTAAGCCCCAATGCCCAATGCAGGAATGCAGGCGACAAGGCGCTCGGATGAGCTACCCAATCTCGAGAACTCTGGGCGCATGTCTGAGGTGTGAAGAGCTGGCGAGTCCTGGTTTCTGACACCCTATCTCTCAAACACAAGCTTCTCTTTTGAACCTCACCTGCAAATACCAGGCTCACTTGCGTAAACTTCACTTGCGTGAAATTGTGGGCCTTCATCCGTATGGGAGAGCAGGCATTTGCTGGATGATTGAATACTTGCAGCTGCTAACACAGCTTAAACTTAAACGCATCAATCGAGCATCGGACAAGACTGGAAATGTCAAGGCTACGTCTCCTAAAGTAAGGACCCTGCATAAAGCCCCCAATACTGGGAGCTTCACGATAGAGACCGCAAACCCATGTAGCACAACTTCAGAAATCCTGCACCTTTTAGCAAAACGGATATATTAACCTTGAAGGCATATTGCCCACGCCTTGGTTCACAGTGCTATGTGGCCCGCCTAATCACATACGCTCTTCAGTGCTGAGGCGGAGGCTTTTGTCAGAACTTTGAAGACCTGAGCCAGCAGTTACATTCGAGCTGCAGCTCAGCGCATGTCAGAAAACAGCAGTGACTCTCCTGCTTGGATAAGAAATCCAAAATTGCCTGATGGCATCAAGCACGGAGGCATTACGTCCCAACCAGTTTCCTTCTAATTTTCTGTTTTGGCATTTGTATCTAATTTCATTCGAGGTACTGCTTCGTCCAGCTCCTGTAGCACTGGAAGCACCGATTCTGGTTCCTGCAAGGTTTCCTCCAGGCGGCATGATGTGTCCGTTTAGGAGGTTCTCCAAATACGGGACTCCTCCACGACCCCAGATACATACAAGGATTGTGAAGAGGTTTTGGCAGTCCTTACATCATGTAGGTAGGTCATTGAGAAATGCTCATCTTTGCTACCTTAACAGACTCGGCTTTCAAACAGGGCCAGTATTGCACCACTCCGAGTAAGCCAACAATGCAGCATCTGCATGAAGAAATTGCGGAAAGGACCATGAAATGTCTACTTTCGGGTCCGGCTTGCCGATCACCAATCCCTTCCTCCCAGTCTTCTACAGCAGGCAGAAGGGGAAGTGATTAATTGGGTTACACATCTGGTCTAATGCAAAATCAAAATGGCAAGATGACTCGACGTCTAACTCATAGAGCCAGAAAGCGACCCGATACCCCAAATTGCCCTATTCGGTTGGAGGGCTGTCTCTCTGCTTGATTTCGTCATCCTTGCCTTCTCCGTCGCTGTGTTGGGGCGTTGGTCTGAAAACACCGTGAGAAATGCCTGCTAATTAGCGGCGAATACTCTAAGTCCTATGAGACTCATTATCGCCCGTGCTATTACGCTGTGAGATGTAGGCTGCTAAGTCATTATCACTAGTTGCCACGAAAATGAGCCAGGCAAGCAATGCCGAATTCCAACCCGTCAGCATTCCGTGCTGAGGGGTTCTAATTTCTAATTTCGTTGTAACCCGTATTTAGGACGCCTCACCGCCTCAATTATTCCCCTCCTGCTAGGAACAATAATCCCTCACTTGTCTGAACTACTCGCCTCCCCTTAAGAACAACAACCCCACACTTGCATCATAATCAGAACCCCTGTATTCTGCAGTACTTCCTTGAGAATATGTAGGGGCAGGGGAGTGTTATTCTTGTGATAAAGAGGGACCTTGAATCATTCAGCTCCACCTTGCCTTGCCATCCCGGCACTTGGAAGCGCATTTCAGTACCAGGGCGTCGTCGGGTGGCAAGAAGAAGGCGGCTACTCGAAACACCTCTTCACATCTTTTTCTGCATGCTTCAAATGTTATGTCAACGCAACAGATTTGGGACGTCTCGAACCAAAACATAATCCTGACCTACGTGTGGCTGCGCCAGCATAACTTTCTGCAGCTGTGCGGCCGAGCAGGAGAAGGACTCCCTCAGGGCACATGCACATCCCAAGTAGTTGCATCGCTTTTTTATTTGACTTGGCTCGTTCTCATCCAAAGCCTTTGCGGGACAACTTTTGAGGTACGCATCTTTCACCCTACATCCCAGCCAAGTTTAAGAAAAGGGCTTGCGCAATTCCCATATCCTGTGACTTATAAGGTCAACGCGTTTACTTTCCTGCACCATCGCTGCTGATGCTGCTTCTGCTGCCGCTACTGCTTGCTGCCGCTACTTCCTTTTGTGTTGCCTGCGCCACACTTTACTAATGCCCAACCCAGCCAAGCCACCACTCGGGTAGCTCATCGATGACTGCCAGGAGCGCCCTGGAGCAACATGTTGGGTCATGCTGCTGCAAACGTCCGCTTTGCCAGCACTATCGAGATCGAGAAGCTCTGGGGCCCCGGGAGTTCTGAACTCTGACAAGCTCACTGCCGCTGCTACCGCTGCTACTACTACTACTACTACTACCACCACTACTTTTTGCTGTACTTGAGACACTACTTGTACTACTAATACAACGATGATGACCACAAGCACGATTGTTTCTTCTTCTCTCTGCTGCTGCACGTTGAGATGTCATCCTTCTTGTTCTGCTTGCGATCTGTCCTATTGCTAGCGATCTTTGGGCTGCCCTACCCGCCGCTGCCTAGCAGCAACCTTCTCTTCCTCCGCCTGGTCTCTGGCCCGATCCTGGGACCTTGCCGAGAAAATAGGGCAAGTGCTAAAGTTGTGGCATTCATATATGATTTGTGAAACATCTCACTTTCTAATCTAGTTAGAGGCTTAAATGTTAGCATGTGCCTACTTCATGTGGCAAGGGGCGGTGGAAACAGCTTATGTCCAGGCATTCTGGTTCCATTGCGAGGGCTGAGCTTGGAAAGAGTAGGTCATCAGTGGGCCTCAGGCGCGGCCGGGGATTTGGGGGTGGTCTACCTCCGCACCAGCAGATGCGTGCTTCAGGTGTTTGCATCGTCTTCGAGGCACCGGCTAGATCTGAATTTTTACATCCCAAAGCCTGGAATGCAGAACACATCCGGTCACAAAGAGCCATTGCTGAGGTCCGCGCTGATCTGTGAAGTCCAACAATATCTTAGTAAGGCATGGGAGAAGTATCCGCCGAAATCACAATCATGCCAAGACAGGGACAAGCCACTTTACGGAGAAGCTACTAGTACTGCTAAACAAAATCCTTCTTGACAGTTTGGAGGCGCAGAAGCAAAGGCAATCCATACCTGCGTGTATGCGCGGCTACATGTGTGTCAAGAAGTGAGTTGCACGACATTGCGGCTTCTCAGAGCTTCTTACGGAATCCTTGGAATAGGAACTTCGTTTAGAGGAATGTATGGGGATCCAAAGTTGAGAGCTGCACATCATCTACCCATTGGCCATTGCCTGCTGGCAAGGATCCCGTGGCTCTGCGGAATCGTTGTCGATGACCTGAAGGTGGCCACATCTACCACACCACAGCTCGTGGCGTGGCTTTAGCGTTTGAGGGGCTCAGGACAAGATGATGAAGGTCTACTTTCGCAATTTTCCTGAACATGATGGCCCATCGAGTTGAACACTCTTCCTAGATCTTCCTAGAGCCCCGCTGCTAGACTCCCAAGAAGGACCAACACATTTGCTGACTGCATGATGCTAGCCTAGCTGGTGAAGTGCCCAAACGCGACCATGTAAATTCAGCACGGGTGCAAGCTCAGGTCGCCGAGATTCCCCATGTAAGTACATGCTTCTTTCAACCCCAAACGCTTCCTCTCCCTCCCCTCATCTCTCCTGCCGACATCATGAGCCCCTGGCGATAAAGTGGTCTACCTTCACCTCCGTGGTGGCTGCAGAGCTGCCATCATCAGTGGGCCGTTGACCCAACATCAGGGTCTTCAGCATCCTTAGGCTGTGAGGTCGGGAGATCTGTAGGAGCACCCACATGGGACAGACCCTCTAGGAAGGACTCCTTAATGATAGGAAATTATCAGTGAGTTGCATTCAGTGTTCTTTGGGGATGTACTACCTGACATGTTGGCGACAAGAAAGACCAGACCAATCGTTTCTGGAGAGTGCGTTCGGCGACTGGCGATAAAGAGTTCCGTCAGCAATTGCGCAGTCCTAGGCAAGCCCAAAGAAGGGTTTTTGGACACCCCAACTTGGGGACCTTTCAGCACGACCTTTTTTGCATCGGCCCAAGTCTGGGGCTCTCATGTGCCTGGTCTCCCAAAAGATCTGATAAACGCTACAAACGTAATGTCTTTACCTCGAAGAAGCCCCCCTCCAAAGCTAAGCAAGGTGCCGGGAGATGTTGGATTCTGCTTGCTGGGCATGGAAGTGCCTGCGCTGCTTAGAGGCCATCTATCTGCCAGATTCGAATGGAAACTACAATACATCAAGACCCCACCCCGCCCCACCACACAAGACATATGATCAGCTGCGTAAATTAGTTGTAAACAGCGAGATGCTCTTTTAAAGGCATTTGTTTAAAAGGGGGGGCTTGTCGCTTTAAAGGGTTCAATCCTATCACTGCCTGATCTTGGCTCGTATATGGTGCACGATACTCAAGGTGGTCGCTCATGTGGCGATGCAAAGAACTGCAGCGAAGCTCTACCAGAAGCTGCCATTTGAAGGGCTAAAATGCGCATGTCCAGCAATGCGAAAACACTGCAGCTGCTGGTGAGGCTGAGTGTTTCACGAGCTTGCCAGTTTGGATGGATTCAACTGTGTATGGAAGAAATTCATAATGGAACCTGTGTGACCTCCTCCTTCTCCTAACTTGCTGGAAAAGCGGGTCACAGCTATATCTACAGGTGATCTCCACGTATCTGCATCCGGGCATGTCATCATTCGTGTCACAGTATTTGTGTCAGTTTTGCAGGTATTGCGCAGTCAGGTGGCAGGTTCACCAAGTTGGCGTCCACGTTACCTCCAAGAAGTCCTTGCAAAGCACAGTTCGGACACTGCGACCTAGCGAGGGCCTGGAGGTGTCCTTACCAGCCGTGGTCAGCTGAAATTATTTGCTGACTTGACGCAAGTTCTCAGCAGACAATCGTTCGCATTGGTCCATGCTTAGGGTTGATTCCAAATTGGATCACCAACGAAGAACTTTAAGAAGTACTCCTTTCATGCGGATTGCAACGGAACCCGGCGGTTCATATGTAGGTTTCGCAATAGCGAAACGCTCCTTCAACGCATTTTTTTCTACAGTTTTGCAGGCGTCGGGTTTATGCGGTCTCAATGTCTGAAGCACGGTGCAGGTTGAAGCCAAGTCGCTCTTGCTCTCAATCTCCTGACGGTGGCGGTTTCGCTGTCGGGCGTGGCGGGCTTCCTCGCGACATCCGATAGTGAAAGGTTGCAGCAAGTTTCAAAGCCTTCAACAATGGGATGCTGAGGGTGCTCGGCAAGTTGGACCAATCGATGGCGTCGAATGCAGACCGGCCTTTAACTTCCGTGTTGAAGGCAAGTTTCTGCAAGAGACTCGTAGCAGGTCATGCGGCCCTCCTGATCCTAAAGCTAATGGGTGTGACGTCCCGAGTGCGTGTGCAGCCTGTGCAAGACAGCGAGAAGGTGGAACCCATTGCTGTCTATTTATGACCTGGGAAGCAGGAAAGCTGTTGCAAGACACTTTTGAAGGCTCCTGGCTGGCATAGGGCCAGAAGCCTACCACACGAAGCGGCATATGAGCGACTGGTGCCACGCCTCACGCTAGCTGGGAGCACGCATGAGGTGCACATGTGCACATGCAACATGTTCCGACATGGGGAGTCCACAGGCGCAACCCCTGTAAGGAAGATATGATACTGCACGACAAGCAGACACGACATGAAACCATGAGCCTCAGAGCTCATGCTGCTCCCTACTACAAACGAGACGAGAGAGAATCTGCTCATATTGTGGCTCCAAGCGGCACGAGTGTGCCAGCTCAAGGATCTGCATGGTGCGGTCAATGGCGGCGCCTGCCATCACGGAGGAATAGTACCTGGACTGCCAAGCAGCTTAGGGGAATCCTCTTGGCATCTACTTGGAGATGACTTTAGCCTGCATGTAGCCTACTGTCAATTATGTCAGCTCACTTGGTACTTCCGGACGCCGCTTGTACTACTGCCTGGGAAACAGTCAAGTTCTGGTCAAGGTACACTGACAACTCAGGCGCGTCGACAATGGTGACCTGCAGGGTTGCAATAGGAAAGTTTTGTTGAAGTCGGCCATGACTATTCAACTCTTGTCTTTCAACTTTGATTCGCGAAATGCCCACAGTGTACCTGCAGCGGCGCACCAATCACGTGTTCTTGCCATGCATGTCATCGTTGAGGAACGGCTTTGGCAGGAGAATGAAATGAAATTCATAAGACGTCCATTTTGTCTAGGCCCGAGCGTCTTGCTAGGGCCTGTTGAAAGAAAGAGACCTAGACGCTCTTTGCCCTTCTACTTGCTGGCCTGGGCAATTGCTAATCTTTCGAAATCTTTTTGCCTCCTCACGGCATGAACCCCCCCCCCATTGAGAGGCCTTGATCACATCCCATGCTAAGGAATCTCTGACAGGTCCTCGGATTGCCGCCAGACTCACAAGTACAGCAAACTTGCAATGAATTACTGCATTGTTCTGGCAGTTTCGGTTTTCTGCATTTCCGTTCTTAGAGTATAATGGTTGCTGGTACTCTATGAATGCGGCCGTGAGTCCGTGGTGAAACATGGCATATGTTAGCCACTGCAGCGCCCAGGCGATTGCGCTCCTGTATTCGTCCGACTTGCCTTTCAGGGCCTTCACCTCAGACGATTTTGGACCAATCTGCTTGAGCTGCCTGGCTGACCGTCACTTTTTTGAAAAATGAATTCTGCTAGCACCAGCTCCAAAAGACTGGCAGAAGCGATTTGAAGCACCTTCTTGTCATGACGTGCAATACTTTCAAATTTGACAAATCCTCTGCTTTGATATGCGCGCCAAAACCCGAAGCTGCGCCAGGCATTTGTGCGGCCGTTCTGATGTCCTCATATTGAAGCTCCCGATAGCTCCCACTGTTGTAGGGAGCTGTTCTTGATCTGGCCAGAAACACTCATGCTGCTCAATGCACCGTGGCACGCATGAAAAATCTCACTAGGCTTTCAAGCGGCCTGACCAGTTTTCATCCCATCACCAAAACTAGCCACCAAGGAAACCATGGCAAGCAACCGCCCAATCCAGAGCCATCGAGCCCGAATCCTGCTGGGTCAGTCGCATCCTTGGCTCTTCTTATGCCGGGCTTTTCTTGAGGTTCCCACTACTATGGGCGCTTGTTCGTCGTGTTTTGGGGGGTAGAAAAATGGATGACAATAGAAACTTGGCCATGGCTTTTTCCCGAAAGCAAATTGAGTTCCAGTTGAGGTACCCTATTCTACACGTTGCTTGGGATTAGAATATTGGTAATTACTCAGGCCCCGAACTATACGGTTTTGAAGCTTTCCCATGTCAATGTTCTGTGGATTTCCAAGCTCATAGGCTTGGGAACGTCTCAAACTAGGAGTACTTGAGGGACCCTTGGGCTCTATGGGGCGTAAAAAGAGATCATAGGGGCTCCTAAAGGAGAAACTCAATCTTTACATCTCACGACAAAAGGAAGAATTGGAATAATCGCTTCCCCCTAACATTCAACAACGCCATCCCCCACGCAATTTTCCGGGCACCGAAGAATAATTCAATGTTAGGGTGGGAATTTTTGAAAGGAGTAGATAGAGCTGCCTTTAAACTCGCTAAGTTCTATGGAAAATGAAATAATGATTAATGTAGTTGTTTTGATGAATTTAACTAATTACTTACATTGATTTAATGAATCAAATTGATTCATTCGTTTCATTATCCATTATTCAATTAATTACTAAATTCCCCAACTCCTTCGTATTTCTCATCATAGCCCCCCTAATGGCCTCAAAACCCCCCTCATTCAGTATTGTTGGCCGCTTTTAAAAGTAGTCTTTTGGATCTTTAGCCCCCTGAATTTATCTTTTGCTATAAAGGGGGGTTTAATATTAGGGGGAAGGGATTAGACATGATGAATATACCATGTTTCCCAAAGCCCAGGGAGGCGATCAGGCATCTCGAAGGAGTAGGAACAAGCTTCCTGTAAAGCAGGATCTCCTTTAAGCAGGTCACTGCCTTCAACCTGTCAGTGAACCGTAAAGCCAAGCATAAACCAAGGTCCACAGTCCGAGAGGCATCTTCTTCCAGAGTGCCCCTCCGGCCTCCGTGGCAAGCAGGCATCTTATTGAGGCTAGTATACCAAGCATTGTGATCATCAATAATGTTATTGACCTTGAAACTTTTCTTACAAATTGTTGCCTTACCCTCCACAAGATCAACTTATTCATCTCCCCTCAGAGGGATAGCAGGCTTTGTAGGGCGCTTTTTGGCGCTCTCCAGCCTGGTGTTCTTTCGGCACCCCGACGGCCACGCTGAACTGCTCTCGGAAGCCCGGCATGCAGTCCTCAGAAACACAACGAAGACTAGCTGGGTCACAGCTCAAGAGCATCTTCGTCTTACACAGCTCTGATAAAACCAGCTTTGTCCTGGCTTACATCTCACACTGGGCATGCCCGTATTTTGAAGAGCCATGCTTTCGTCTATGGTGTCCAATTCATTGACAGGGCTTTAAGCAAATGCTCCATTCTGCAACAAGGGTCGCACAGGTTGTCGTTGTTGACTTCCTCCCGGTATTTGAGAGACCGTACCTCGGCCAATGAAGTGAAGGTGCACCCAAACCGACCAAACCAAACACTCAGAACAGTTTCAAGATGCCTGTGTCTCTGCGAGAGCTCTGCAGCTTTCTAGGTTCGGCCAGGCGGCTGTGTTTCTCAGAGCATGTGGCACCTGGAGAGCAAACAAGGCACACTGAACGCTACCAAACCTGCCACCGATACTGGCACAACTTGTGCCCCTTCCACTTGGTCATCTGTAGCGCGTTAGGAACCCGTTCTAGGAGTTCCTACAACACGGCTTGGATGTCAACTGGGTAACTTCCCCCAAAACTGACATGGAAGCCCAAAAGGAGCCTACAAAGACGACATACTCTTTTAGTTGGCTTCGTTCTGAAGTAAATGAGAGCCTTGCCCACTCGTGGTCATAGCAACCTTTGGGGAATCCAGCGCCATGCGCCAAAACCGCCTTCAAGGAAAGTCCTCTGCCCACCCTTTTTCAGGCCCCTAATGGGCTAATCTTACTGATTGGAAGTGAGGAAGGAGGAAATGGAAAGAACATTGAAACTGCTGTAGGGTGTTGGCTTGAGGGTTTAGGGGCAGGACAGGGGAAGTCAAATGGAACATGAAGCAGAAACTGTATAATGTAGGTACGCATAGGCCTTTGTGCCACTTGCATGGCTCAGATGGCATCGGGAATGGAGGAATGGAAAAGCACATGGAAACTACTGCGCCATCGGGGATTCCGCTCCCTAAATGTCGCTCATGAGGCTGCCAGTAGTGCTGCTGCTGCTACTGCTGCAGTCACTACTTCTGCTCCTGCTTTGCTGACAACAATCAATCACAATGCCAAGGCCAGTACAAGTCCTGAAGCCAATGACGCTGGTAATTCTTCCTCTAAACCCCTGCATAACCACAGTTTCCATTTCATGTTCATTTGATTCTCCATTCTTGGGTACTCTCAGTGCAAGTCCTGAAGCCCTCGAGAAACTGACCTCTTCGGGAGGAAGCCGCTGGATGCTACTTTTCCCAGCAGCTGGAGGCCCCAGCAGCATTACAATTTCCTGAGAGTCACTCTGTGGAGTGTAGAGGTTGAGGGCCCAAAAAAGGATCATGCAGGGCCATGTGTGGATCACGTGCACTTATGAAGGTGTGCTGCAGGTTTCCGGTCTTGTTTGTGCAATTCTGAGCGGGCACGCCTTCTCAAGAGTCTAGAGGGTCATCGTTCTGGACCTAGACTTTTCGGATTAGTCCTTCTGACAAAGTCCGGGAAGGCGGCAAGGGATCCCCTATTGCCGGGTAAGACGTTTCCGTAATCAGCCCATTCTATTGAACTTGTGCTGATTAAGAAGCAGCCCTTTTCCTGACAAGCTGGCAATTTTCAAGCCTTGCAGGTGGGTATTAAACAATCAGCGGCCCCCTCCGTCTCAAAAGCTTGGAATCTGAGGATCCGCAAAAAGGGATGCCTACTCTCGGGAAACCCTAGCACTATATACCGCTACATTTTCCTATGAAATTCCTACATACTCTCAGAGATTTCTTCAAAAGGATCCCAAACCTTTGGGAACTGTCAGGTTGGCTTTGAAAACCCCACAGGCCTGCCTCGAGTTAGTAGGGACTGAAGGCATCGAGTCGTAAAAACTCCCCTATGGCAGCCCGAATAATTATTCCCAATCCACACAAACCAAGCTAATATGTCTTGCGCCATGTGTTAGAGTCCCCTCCACCCACTGTTAGAAATCCCCCAACCGCTTGTCTCCATAGTTTAACTTCAATGAGAATGTTCAAAATTGCAGGGTAGGGGGTCTCAATATCAGGGACATGGGATCAATGATTTTCATTCGTTACCGACGAAAGCCAAGCTAGGCTGCCAGCCAAGTGTCGGGTGTCGGGGGATCACCGTTGCAGTCCAGCCGCTTCTCGTAGCAACGCTTAACGAACTCGCCCAGGCCAAGGTTCCTGAAGTGCTGTAGAGATTATCAGTCCCTGAAAGGGGATATACGGAGATGTAAGGCTTCTTGGGGAGTCCACAGAGGGACCCCCAAACATGCACCACAATTTGGAATTCCAAAGTCTGAGTATTGGGAGTCTAGGAAGCAGAGGGGGCCCCTATGAATTGGTCCTGTGTGACACGAAATTGTTGACAGTTGATTGACGCTTGCGGGGATGGTACCACCATGCACTGCTTGTTGCGCCCAGGGCATGTGTCTTTCACTTTGTTGAACATGCCTCTGCCGCTTGCCCTGATTGGTGTTGGACAAATTACGGGCCATACGCCCCACAAGCCTAGACCCTACATGTCACAGTGCAACTGAAGGCTCTTTACACGAGGATGGACGAAGACACACCGCATGGGATATTGCGGCTCTTCCCGGCACTTCCTCAGCTTCGCTCACGTTGTCTGCTTGCGAAACGAAAGAGACATCACGGCCTGGACATTTTTACAGCTGTTCACCCCATGTACCTGTGTGGTCGTCAGTATCCGTTCTTTGGGCAAACTGCAAGTTTTGGTTCATGTTGATCCTATTCTTGCTGAAGCTGCTGGAGAGGTCGTTGACACCTGGTCTATGAAGATGCCAGAGAACCCTGAGCCCTAAACATGCCGAGTTTCTGAACCCAGCGCATTCGCTGCTCGGATTTGCTTTCGGCCAGGACGAAAGCCTTCTGAACAAGTATTGCAGAAACACTCGTCCATTGGCAATAATGCCCCGAGATGACCCCATTGCAAAAACAGCAGTACTGCTGCAGTAGAAGCCCTGTTGCTGCTTCCGCTGCTATTATAAGACGTCGTACCAACTATGACCGCAACCTACCGCCGCCACCACCACCATCACCACCGCCCCCACCACCCACGCACCACCTGCATCACGTATACTAGCAGTGGCCGTCCAAAACAGTACTGCTAGTAATGTAAAGTTCTTGTTTGTTTCTCCGTCGCGGCAGAACCACAGACCAGTTCCAATGACGTGGGACTTGCACTTAGGTGCTGCTGAAGACTCATCGCAATCAAGGATAAACATTCGCCAAGGACAGCTGTCACATTTACTAGAATCTCAGCATCAAAAGCAGCAGGAATAGGCATGACGGGGAAACAAAGAATCCGCAGCCAGATCATCACTCCGACTTTTGATTGCTTCCCGCCCACCTTTCCGGAGGGCCGGAGGGTGGGTGGGGGTGTCGTTGGGTAGAGGGCGCTTCCAAAGCAAGGCTCCCTTCGCATGCCCCACAACACTATAATCCTGATTCTGGGGACCTTTTTGGACCCCCTCACATTCTGATCTTTTTCTAGTTGGCCCACCCGTCGCAGCTTCAGCTCGTCACAAGTGAACTTGGCAGACATCATGCACCACTCAGGGTACGGTAATTCTCCGCAGGAATTGACAGAATGTAGCGGTCCTGCACTTAGTATCCTGGGGGTTGTCGAAATCATGGCCTTGTTGGGCACTCGAAATATGGGCCTATAATTCTGACAACTTACCAGTTTCTATATTATCATTCCTGTGAACCCCTAGATAATTCAGTTTGCTTTTAGATTTTCAATTTTCTTGTCCATTTGATTCCTCCATTCTCCACATCGTTCCCATGAAGCATCCCCCCATGAGCTCCTTGGAGAGATGCTCCACGAGTGAGCCGCCTCGGCCTTCCAACGTTTCGCCAAAAACGTATGGGTCCCCTTGTAGGGTGTTGTAAGGGGGGTACATGGGGGATACGTAGGGGTATATAGGGTTTTCTAGGAATTAAGGTTTGGGTTTCCAAAAGAAGGGTTTCTGTTAGGGAGTCCGTGTAATCAGGATTATGGTATATTGGGGTGAATTTCGGAGGGCCCTACTTATGCAAACCCCCGTACAGCTAGCAAGAACCGTCGTGATGGCTGACTAGAAATTACTAGATGCCTACGTGTGAGCTTTGCCATAAATGGGCGTTCTTATCTTGTGGCCTTAGATGTGCTCTGAGGGGTTTGTGCTCATACCCAGCATGGTGCTCTATAACGTTGATCCATGTGCTTCTTTGTATGTACGGCTTCAAGTTAAACCCCCACGTCACTCATTGCGTAATGCTGTCTGCGCCCATGAAGCTAGTTATTACCAGACTTACCCACCCTTCGACATAATGGCACAAACCGACCAAAGTCTCAAGTATATAGCATGACTGGTCTGGGCTGTCCGTATGGCCAGGACCCTGTACTTCGACACTAATTAAGAGAGTATCGAAAAGTTTTCGCGGCAAATGTCAGTGTTGCCAGCCTGGCTCCAGCCCAGCGAACTCTTCCTGGCACTCCTGTGCAGACAAAAGCAACTTCAAAGCCATAGGGAGCGGGCAACGCATTCTGCAGCTCTTCCCGTCTTGGAATTTGTCGAGCTAAGGCCTTTAACCCTAAACCCTAAACCCTAAATGATAGTTTCCATTTTCTTTTCCATTATCCCTAAATATGCAAATGATGCCTGCCACCCGGGCCTGCCTCGTGTGGCGTGAAGAGCATGCCAACTTCTTCGGTCACGTTGACCCCACTGAGGCCCTCCACTCCTGCAGACACAAAATGCTTTGCAGCCCACGGCGAGCAAGGCTGGAACATCATCCTGAAGTCTTGCTATAACTGCTACTACATATAATTATCATATAATCCAACTTTCCATTTCTTTTTCCCTTTGATTGTCCATCATTGGGCTAATATCCCTATATAATCCCTGTATGCAACCCCTATATCGCATATATATCCCCCCCCCCCCTAAACCCGAACCCCAAACCCTAAACCCCTAAACCTGCAACCGCAAGCCCTAATTGGATAACATATCAAACCACCTGCCAGCCTTGCAAAGGCAAGTACGTGTCATCATCTTCCGGCCTCAGCAGTACCCTTCGTTCAGAAGTGTTTATAAAGGGTTTATTGGGGGTTACATAGGGATACATAGGGTTCTACAGTCACATAGAGATGTACACGGGTTTTGTAGAGGTTACATAGGGACATATAGGGTTTTGGGGTTTCCCAAAACTAGGGGGTACTCTTTTGGGGGGTCCCTATAACAAGAATCATAGTATTTAGGGGTCTGTATTTGGGTCCCTCTATTTAGGGAAACTACCATACGGTGGTTTCCAGATAGTGTGGGGTCTAAGGGTTTCCTGTCATGAGGATTTTGAATACATTGGAGTACAAATGGGGATCCTGTAGTATTGATGGTGTGTAACGGGAGCGCAATTGTTGAAAGCTACCGTATTAATAGAATTACATTACTGAACCATTTGAAGAAAGTTGTATGCTACTTTTGCACTAAACTGCGTGAACAGCACAAAAAGCTTAGCTTTCGTCGAAATCTTCAAGTCGTTGTTGCCGAATTGCTGGTGTAGGATCTTCCTAAAACTTGGAGTGGCTTTCTACCCCATCGTTCTGATATTAGTACGTACTAGTTACTAGTGCTGAAACCCACTGTAATAATAATAACTAATACTACTAACTACTGGCTACAATAGCAGCAATATAAGTATAAGAGTAACAGCTTATGACGATGACAACAACAATAAGACAAACAACAACAATCACAAGAAGAACAGGGATAGGCTTGGGCCCCTCAATGTATTTGGCGGAGCGGCTGCCGGGAACCCACAATGGCCGAGACCCACTCATCATCTTTCAGGAGCCTTTCAGGGTTGAGAGCTTACCGAATGGGAGCTTATCGGAGCTTATCAAAGAGGGAGCCCCTCACGGCATCGTATATGGGGATTCTAAGCTGCTGGGGGTCCCCCTCAGGGATTTCGCGAGGATATCTTGGTTCACGTCTAGAGTTTTGTTGGAAAGCGTTTAGGCTTTGAGGTGTGCCATTATCTAGGAAGAGCTGTGCTCCTTTAGCCATCCCAGGCCCTCGGAAGCGGGATTTTGGGACTCTGGGGGTAACTGGGGACCATGAAAGACTTTTTTGGGCTCTCTCATTCGGAACGAAAACAATCCGCACAATTGCAGCATTCCCTGAGATTGCCGCTACATCTCAGAAGCCCAGCCCCATCTTGCCTCATGAAGACCCGACGGCCCTCCTGCTGCCACTCCTGTCTAGGGCAGAAAGCTCTGGTCAGTGGTCGGAACAATGATGCCAGCGTGCTACGACCAACACCAACTTGTGTCGAGCTCTTCTCAAAAAAGTGGGCCTTGTTGGATACTGCGGCACCTCATATTTAGGGATACGGAAGTGGGCCTTTGCCATGGAATGTTTTGACAATGCTCAGTCAGTTGGGTTGGACGCAGTGCTATGGGACAGGACTGCGGCAATGCAGAAACCACGGAAGCCTCTCAAAATGTGAGTCCCCTCATGTCCCATCCATACCACCAAGACAGCAAAATCCTGTCGATAGGAACCTCTAAAAAGGTCTCAGAGTTTCAAGACTCTCGAGGAACCCCACAGCAAACTGTGGTAGAACCTAATGAGGAATTCTCCTATCTATTTGTGTCGGGGGCAATGCATTTGACAGCCAGAAAATTTGAACACTCTCACATCAAGCCTTGTGCGGCGCAGTTAGCCTTCAACAAGACTGAGACGAAAGTGTCCTTGCCATACGGCGCAAGCCAGCCATCATCTTTCGCCGCAGCCACCCACATGAGATCCTTGGTCATATGGCATGATGCGCTTTTCGTTTCGCAGAGCGAATGAAAGGATAGGGTCATGTTGCGTCCAACTTTTGAGGACGCGAATAACTGATGCTCCAAGTGTTTGGTTGCCAAAGAGCACGGCTTACCCTCCTCACAACTCGAATTTTGAATGTGCTGGGGCTCTTGGATGACACATTATCTGTGAGACAGTGCCAGCTACTCAGCTCTCGTTTTTATTTTCGCTTAGGCCGGTGGTAGTTGCAGACCTTCCCTCGAGTCTGGTGTAGGATGATCAATTCTCTTGCATGTGTTGTACGCAACCGTACCCTCTGCGACAAGCATCAAAACAGCAAGTGTTCCAGTTGCAGTTGCTGCACCAGTTTCCCAGCGTTAAGCTGTTTCCAACTTGTGCCACTCTTCGTCCTCCTAGCCTTGTAAAGTAATTACATCAACTCTAGAGCAAACTTCGAAACTCTGAGTCTAAAGGTTATGCTGTGAAGTATTGTTTGGCCTGTTCGCAATCGCATACCCACAAAGCCAGGCTGCTGTTGCGCCGTAAGATGTGCCGCTGCAGCCCATGACGCTAAGCGGATTTGCAGATATCAACTTGCCATAGACGTACCTTCCAGATAGAGGTGCAGGGCACGGGGGAGGATGGCAAGGTAAAGGCAAAACGAGGGCGTCGCGCGCAACTCAAAGCATGGAACTCAAATTCTAGTCTCCACGCTCCTTACCGTGCATGACTTTATTCCCCACTGTTGTAAATTCCAACCAAATAAAGAGGCCTTAATAGAAGCCGTGGCTGGCCGCGCTTTCTGAGATCTGCCGAGGTGCTGCGCTGGCCCGCTCTGATTCAGACGAGCAACCACTGCCGATCCAGTGGACAGTCCAGACTCAACGAACTTGGCGTCTGTAGCAGATCGATCGTTGAAGGCCAGCTTGATACCATTAGCAGCCTGGACGGGGGCGCCCAAAAGAAGCAGCAGCAGGTGTTGCAGTTCGTGCTTCTGTTCTAGTAATATTCCATCATCTCATTATTCTTAGTTGCGGAAGTTGAAGAAGTAGGAAGAGGAAAAGCAGAAGCAGCCATGGTGGCGACCGCAACGATGAAAGTTGAAAATATGACTAGCCTATGGTTCAGCACAACAGTGCTGGGCTGAAGGTTGCCCAGGGATCTCGTATGACAAGCAGATAGGCCACGCAGGCCACTCACTAAATCTCTGGAGAGAGCCGGAAGACTGCGAAGCAAGTCTGTTGATTGTGCGTCTGGAACGCTGCGAACTACAATTCCTATGGAGCTGCGAGCTACAGTGCCTTACCTCACGCACTGGCGACTCCTGACCATTCAGGCAATGACAGTTACCGTACCACCAAGCCAGAGTCCCGCCTTGGAGGTCTGTTTAGGTTTTGGGCTTTTTTGGTAAGTAAGGACTGGGCAGTAGCTTCCAAAAAAGCCTCAATGCATGGAATCATTGAAGCAGGGCATCAACAAAACCTCCTGCAACTCTTGCACAATGACGGATCTTTTTTAACATATGTCCAAGGGTTACTTGTTGAGACATGAAAGCCACGGTGCACTTGCGGCGCGTGGTCGCGCTGAGCAGCACAGCACCATCGCATTCTGAAATGCCTGACGGCCAATGAGACTCCCATGTTGACCTTCCGGAAGTATGACAAGATAATGTAACCCAAAGATCCAAGAAGAAGGTCATGCCAGCTTCAGCACTTGCAACGCTGATTCTTGTGGAAGCGCTGGCCACCCTTGGCTGTGAGGAGCCTTCACACCTTCAAAGCACCGAGCCCCCAAAACCTGCAATACAGAACGTGCGAACATAAAGCCAAGGCTTAAAAAGCATGCAGCCCTTGTTAGGGTGAGAACGCGTCTTCTGAAGTGAGGACACTCTACAATGGATGAGACCTCCATACCGAGAACCCTTTCGGTGTTCCCTTTCTGCGCTCGAAGCCCTGCAGGAGCCTGCATTCGTGCCTGTCCTGTCCCAAGGCCTCCAAGTAGGAGCTGCCTCACCCCTAAGGGGAGGCCCTTTGGGCCTAAATCTCCCTCCGAACATGCAGAAGGTATAGACTCTGAGCAAGATGGGTGGGAAGTCAGAAGTTTCTTGTGGCTGGCCAAAGGAAGGTGCTAGCTAAGGGTCAATGGGTGACATGAGGAACGAGCGTACTTTGTGGTGGGTTGACAACTATTTAGTCGTCCAGTCTCGTACCATGTCAGGCAATCATTGCGCACTCAAATGGTGAGTGAGGCTGCGCTTTCGCGTCACACGACCTCCCTTGAAGCATTCGACCTTTTACCGTCTGTGATGAAGGAAGGCCTCAAAATCTATACGTTGATCAGTAGAAACAGGTCTATTCAATAAGTACGCTGAAGCTGAAGCATGGTCGCCAAAACATGCTTGCGAGCAAGCTCTTTTTGTCTTTTCATTCGTCACCGCCCCCTTGCAAACATGCAACAGAGCTAGGACACTTTTTTACTCAACTGTAACTGCACCGCACTCCTATGACACCTATGACGTACCAAAGAGCAAGGCGGATCCAAAAAATCATAACCCGCAAGCCGCACGCTGCGTCTCCCATCTGATGCCTCTTTAATTGTTAAGTGAATCCCACTACGCAGTGTTCTGGCTAGGCCTACCGGTTCTCTAGCACTGGTGCCGCATACAAATTTCAACTGGTCGTTGCAAAGCTATTCTGAGGCGCGACGCTGGCTTCAAAACTGAAGCGCGGCAAAGGAAATGAGCTCAAGTTTCAACAAGCAATCTGTACTTCTACATGCATGCAAGCTGCTAGACATCCTGCGTCAGCAGGGCTTGGATATGCAGAAGCGACTCTTTTCTATCACCGCATGAATGTGCCGGCCCTTGCCAAGATTTCTGGCGAATTTAGAGTCTGCATGTAGAGACAGAAAGTTGCGGTGCGCTAGAACCAGATGCTTTTGCTGAGATGTATCACCTTTGTCGCAGTGGCCTTAGCTTTGTTGACTTTATGTGAGCCTGCAGCTGATGCACCTAATGCTCTTGCTGGCACCCTTGCTACTTGTTGATGAATGAAGCAAACACTTGCAACTTGAACAACTGCGCTGTGCGCTGTGGACCCTATGCAAAAAGCCTTCAGTTGAATTCAACTATAAGGGTGAAACTCTGGTGGCCCTTTGGGGCCCTTTTCGACATGCCGCGTCTGGCCCAACACTCAGTTTCCCTAGAGCAATTGAGCGCAGGGTGGGTCTACATGTCCTCTGTCCAAAATTACTCTTTCACGCAAAAGGTCCAGCGGCCAGTAAGGGTCACCGAGGAACAGTTCCAGCACTACAAGTGCATCAGGTGGTCAACTAAGGAATGCAAACGATACCCATAGGGCAGCGCAGCGTTTCTGCATCAGCGGGCGTGGATCGACTTTTATTGAGCTTGATGATCCCCCAAACGGGGGTCCAGCTAGTTGCAAAGCTACACCCATCCGTGCACACTGAAATAGGGTGAGGCAAGAAGGTACACAAAAGTCGACAAAATGCCGGATCTTCCACTTGAGAAGTCTGGCTCTGTCGGCTTCTCGCTCGGTCTACGAATTTCGGGCCTGCGCAGGGCTGCTTTGATTCCATCCTCCCTGCCCCCAATGGAATGCAATGGTATATATGGGTATGTGGGGCATATAGGAACTGTTCATGATTGTCGCTAAGTGGATTGTGGGGGCACTCGTGATACTTGTTGCGGATTCCCAGATTCTGTGGCACTATCTAGTGAGCTGCGACCGGCCATCTTAATGCGTCTCACTTGGTGCAGGATTTGTGTCAAAAGCCCGAGGGTCCAGGGTTTAGGGATTGGCAGGCATCACATCACATGAGATGACACTCATGAAACGTGAAAGGCTTTTGCAAAGCTGACAGAATGCGTTGGATAAAAAAGCACCTGGCCTGACCCTCTGTTGGGAAAAAGTTTCCAAACTTCAACGTGTCCTGAGCAAAGCAACGCTGAACACGCTGCATACCAGCTGCAATAACCCGAGCTCTTCAATGGTGAGGGCCCCCCCTAGCATAAAATGTGAAGAACCAAGTCCAGTTTCGCAGCATAAGAAGTAATAATCCTAAATGCCTCACGCTTCAGATTTCAGATTACATCTTGAATCAACTTAAACCTAGACCTTTTTTTTTTTGGCGCTGCGGTTGTTTTCTCTAGTTCTTAACCACGAAATTGCCTCTGCCTTCAACAGTCTTTTACCCCTAATCTGGCCCAAGAAGTTCTGCAAATCTAGAAGTTTTGTCACGGTTGAGCTCAGACTTGGGCCAGGGGAGACAGACACTGCAGGAAATACTTCAATGCAGACAGCCAGTTGAGGTGCAGTGCTGCATACGCTGCGAAGCCTCTGCGTAGCCGTAGTTTTTGTGGGTCAGACAAGCCTGGATGTCTAGCTGAACGCCCTTAGCCTGTCGAAGGCCCCCGGTTGCTGCCCAGCATCGTACATCTCCGCAGGCACGACGCGCTGATCGCCATTAACATCCAGTCCTTTCTGGGCATAGCGAGCCTGCTCTTCCTGGGCGCGGGATGTTCCCACAACCGCACGGCTCTCTGCTGGGGCTTTGTGTCAACATTAATGCTGACAACATGAAAGCCGATAAGTATGCCCCCCATGCCGTCTTCGAATGCAATTATTGTTCTGGAGTTTTCTGTGGCACTGGATGGCAAACTCAGCTTACCCTGGAGTACAACTGCACACAGCGCCAGTGTAGCAAGACGAAAAACGAATGATGCTGGCTGGCGGCTGTGAGCGGCGGCAAGAAGGCAGAAGAGAATCTCACCTCAGTGAGCGTCATGCAGGACTCGACACAGCGACATGCTATGCTCTGCGCTGGCTGGTCGAGGACGACCAACAGCAAAAACCTGTGAAAGCTCCACTCCTGCCCCACAAGTCCGGGTCGCCATCTCATTCTCTGAGATCTCGCCGTTCTGCAGGCAAGAATGACATGGTAGCCATATTCTTGCTGCTCAAGTTGGCTAGGGCTAGCAGCTTATGGACTTCAGGGATTCCACACTCACCAACATCTGATCTTGTGCAGCATTGAATGCCAGTCCGTTTGCTTTGCTGTCTAGGCTGTTCCTGACTCATTCGGGCATGCGTCTTTCCAAACGCATAGCGATGGATTGTAAAAGTCCCGTTCTTAAACTGGCTCCCACACATACACACCCAGTACTCTTTGTGAGGAGCTTCTGGACACTCAAGTAGTGAATTCAAACTTGGCCTTCAAGTGGCAAACTCTAAGTCCCACAAGATCCAAATGCTTTTGGTACCCGTTTCAGCACTTCAGCAATGGCAAGTTTGCAATTGCGTTCGGGATTATCCTCCAGCTACTGTAGCCGATGCTACAGACAAGAATCAGAGAATCATCACTGCCCTAAGCTGCCTGGTCTGCATCCAGGGCTTTGAAAGCAGTCTCCGGAGTGACGGATCCCATACCTTGAGCGAACCTCACGAGCTGGGGGTTTGTTTGCGTTTGCTCTTTGTAAGGATTTAGGATTTAAGTGGTTAGGGGTTCAGGATTTGACTGGCATGCGAAGGGTGTGTGTGAGGGCTCTATGTGTGAAAGCCTTGCGTATCATGTGTGAGGACTTGATATAAGCAGGGGTGGAGTAATTCTAGAATCTACAAGCTGTGATGTGAGGATGTCATACACATGAGGGTAGAGCCTTAATGCTTAGGTTTTTCCCTACAAGCCCCCAGTTACCGTTCATTTTCCACGTGCTTTCTCCTTTATTCCATCTCTAAACTCGCTTATCCCTATGCAGCCTATACAGCGACTACCCGACTCCTAGCCACGTTGAAGTCATCTGCTGATCCAGGCTGCCACTATCGCTGCAATGACTCGCATCACAGTTTATACAAAGATGCCGTCTGACGAGCATGGCTCCTGGTACATGGACCCATCACTTTCCAGTGGGCATTAAGGACTCCACCCTGACAGGCACATCCTCAAACCCTTCTTAGCGCTACCTATAACCTTAGTAGCATGAATGAGAAGTAGCATTCGTCGAAACTTTTGTCCATCTCTTGATAGAAATAAGCGCAAGCTTCTTCCTGCATCTTGCACGACTATTTCTATTTGGGGGAAGGGGGTGGACGGCAGTGCTCGAGGTATGAGGTCCCTGCATAATACAGGTCTACTCGATAGAGCTGTATGAGTAAGACCCCCCCATCCTCTCATGGCTTTACTATGCCCGGACAGCACGATGTCACAAACTTCATGCTCCTGACTGGTTTGGACAGCACTACCGCTTACCTATGCAAATGCGAATGCCCCTAAGAACTTCCAATGTTTCTAGTAGGAGGAGTCATACAATTATTCGCAAGGGTGAGGCTCAGACTCTCAGACGAGCCGTTTTTGTGTTTCTTTCGTTATGGAGCTTTGCCAGGGTAGAGCTCTTTCTCTTTCTCCCCTCTCTTGCTGCTTCGCTTTATTTTGCTTAGCGTTGGATGTGTGAACTTGAGTGGCGCACTAGTTCGCTCCTTGATTATTGTTTTGTTTGATGCTGCTTCGCATCACACGAATAAGCAGCTTGTGTCAGTGTTACCAGCTGCAAAAGCACGACTTCTTGGCGGTGTGGTCTGAAATGTTGACAGCAGCGCTGCTGCGTCACCCAAGGTCGCACCTCCAAGGCCTGAAGAAGTACACTAAGCCCTAAAACAAATAGAAAGAAGCTGTCTTTACTGCTGCTACAGTATGAATCTTGGACCTGATTCTATATCGGTTTGGGAGAAGTTCCCATATGACTCGCCAACTCCCAAACACTAAACCAAATGATGATGGGAAGAATGCTATTGGTAATTGCACCGGACCGGGATAACTTTGAGAGACTCCCAAAGTTATTTGGAGCACCCTACTAGGATTCTGGGCTAGGTTTAGGTTTTGGGGTCTAGAAGGATCATTTTCAGAATCGATGTTTCAAGGTTTTTAAGGTGCTGGACTGGGTCGTCTAGGGGCATTCGGTCAGCGGTGTGTGCGGGCTGAAGTTCCCAAGCGTTCAGCCTACACCGTCAACACTCCCAGAACAAGGCCCCTGGCTGAGAAATTGTGAGCGGCGGATGGGAGAGCCCCATCTCCTGCAGGCACAGGGCAGGGTTGATGACTTGGTCTGAGGCGAGGGTGGTGAGTCAAAATTCATGGAATCTGGAGCGGGACAAAAGAAAAGGGTATGAGTCTCACTGAGGGCTTAGGAAGCTGTGGATGAGACTTTTCACGTTCGTTTCATGCTTTTACGTGATCCTGTATCCGTAGCGAACGGATGTATACTCAATTTATATCCTGATCTCAGCAATTGCTCTATATGCTTTACGAAATCAACTTGTGAAATATTGAAAGCTGCAAAAAGCTCGTATGACCAATGCCAAAAGCCCTTCTTGCTCAGAGCGTGCCAAAATTGATTGCACAAACGCTCTCCGGGAATGTACTGGGCTAAGATCACCTTTACTTCACCCACCCCCACCAAGTGGAGACCTCTTTTGGGCTCTATCTCTTGAGCCTAGATTGTAACAAAAAATCGATTAAGAATTATACCTATAAATACAGTGCTAAACATATCTAAACACACTTTCCTGTATAAAGCATTTGATCGTAAGAGAATGAGTGTCTTTTGCAGTCCATCTATGTCTCCTGCTTCAGTGTCTTGAATCGGTTCTCAGTCTCTGATAGCTTCTTGAGGTTAAGGGCATGTCGATGCCAACAGGCTTTGCTTGAGTATGTGTCCGTCAGGATAAGATTGAACAGTTTACACGTGCAGTCAATGCCTCAGATCGCGTCTGGAGTCTTGGCGCTCCTTTCCAAATACCAACACGAAAGCTTGAAGGACACTGTCGCTTGCTTGAACTCCGAGCAGACAAACATTTAAAACTTCCAGCCCGCAAGGAGGTGGCCATGCTCGAGCGTTCGAAGCCCACAGAGTCTCAACGCAAATCACCATCCAAAGCCCGGCTGAAGTGTGCTGCTGTTGATGGACAAACAGAAGCCCTGCGTAACTCAAGCGCACGGTTGAGTCTGTCAGAAGTAATTTCATAATGGCCATCATGTTTCGTGTGGATCGGCCCAATACTGCTCCTTGGCATGACGCCACCTCAACATACAGTCAAGCCAGAGTTATCAGCCATGAGATGCTTCATTGTAATCTCATGAATTAGACGGCAATGTGCCCAAATGAGGATCCCTAAGCGCTCTGCATGATTGGATGACGCCTCAAAAAAATTGCAAATCTGAGTAGATGCCAAAGTGTGCTGACAGAGAACTGAAGCAGGCTCTCCCCTAACCCAGATGTGGAGTCTCTGGTTCAGACAAAAAGCTAACGGACTATTCGAGTGATACGAGGCCTGGAGGACAGCTCTCTGTCGCTCGTCATTGTGGACTGTAGGTGCAGGCGCACTCGCCTCCAGGGGCTATGCGCGAAGCTTGTGGCTTTGGGATCATCATGGCTTGTAAGCAGTCAAGACCCTTACAGCTGCCGGTTGTATAAAGAACCAGGCTTTGCAAGCGCCCCATGCGCTTTTGGCATTTTGCAAACATTTCACATTTGAAGACATCTTGCCTGATCTCTGCACTCCGCTTCACTCGTGTCACATCATCCAGCTGCACTTAAGGTTCAAGCTGCAACTCAGCCCTGTAAAGCCTAAAACGTGATGTCCACTGCCTTCTTGTGGTTTCTAAATGTCTTTGCAGAAAAGTGACGCAAATACTCAAGTCTAAACCACGAGTGCTTGTACATACAACTTACTGACTTACTGTCGCACAACATTCTTTCTTACATGGGCAACCTCTGGTCCGGCCAGCCTTTGACGGTGCCGCTTTGTTTTCCACGTAGTGCTTCTGATTGAAAGCCTGGGGGGAGGCTGCACGTCATTTTACGTTTAAAAACCTGTCAAAGAGACTCTTCTATTGAACTAGTGCTGCCAGTGTCACAGTGGATACATGTACAAATGCTGCCGGTTCTGCTGCCGCCACCACTATTTCTGCTACTGCGCCGCTGCTTCTACTTCCACTATTACTACTACTCCTACTCCTACTCCTATTCCTTCCTCCTCCTGCTCCTACTACTACTACTACTACTGCTACTACTACTACTACTACTACTACGACTACGACTACGACTACGACTACGACTACGATTTGCTACTGCGGCTGCGGCTACTGCTACTGCTGCTGCTACAACTGCGACTATTAGTAGTACTATTACTACTGCTACTACTACTACTACTAATACTACTACTACTACGACGACGACGACTACGAAAAGTGCGGTTGCTTCCCTGGCCCAGGTCAGACACACTGCGGCGAGACATGGCTAAAGGCGAAACTACTTGTCACCGAAGCCGAAAAATCATGAAACAATGTACTTCGTCGCTCCCCCATTTTGCACGTCTCAACATCTACATTCTTCCAAAAAAAGTGCTGAAACTCCTGCGCTGGCCTCACAATCCGAAACCCATGTCTGGAAGCAAAGCGCAAAGCCAATGGCGTCAAACAAGCGACGACGACGACCCTACTACTACTACTACTACTACTGCTGCTACTACTCCTCCTACTACTACTACTACTACTACTACGATGATGATGACAGCTGCTGCTGCCACGCCACCGTTACTGCCATGACTGCAGTAGCATCAACAACGACGAGCAGTATTGCTGCATCATCATCATCATCATCATCAATCATCATCAATCATCATCAATCATCATCAATCATCATCAATCATCATCAACGTCATGATCACCATGATCATCCTTATTGTCCTCATCAGTGTTGCTGCAGCAGTGGCGAGTCGTTGTCATGACTGCTCATACCCATATCCGCATAACAGCCAGGAAACGTTTGCGAACTCCTGGCTCTCCACGACTCCATCCTGCAGTCTTCCCGGGCTCTCTACTTTGTACCTTTTGCCGCAAAAAGTCTCGTGATGTGGAGTCCGTTGCCGAGGGGAGCTCTCTGCACTGGAGCTGGATGAAAAATGTCCCTCTATCACACCTGACAATTTCCGCGGCCATGAAACATGCAAGCCCCACAGGGTGCCGACGCCTCATGCTCTGAAAGACCTTGAGCTGTAGAAACTCTAGGCAGGCACACTGCGGATTGAGGGTTTTTGCGATCTACGCATCAGTTGGACAAGAAGCGAACAAACCACTTGTCCCCGAGACTACATCTGAACTTGGAATTATGTGGTTCCCAGAACACCTTTATCTGAAGTCCCAAAATCCTAAACCCCGAACCTCGAACTCTAACTCTACAGAGAACCCCGTAAGCCTTATACTGCAGCCCCCAGCCCCTCACCCTAAACCTCCTTCACCACCCTGAGCCCGCAAGACCGAAGTCCTGGTTCAGATCCAAAGACCGGAAGACACCCTCCGCCGCCGGGCCCTTGACGGGCTGGGGCAGCTTCCCGAGCCCATTGATGAACCTTGGCAGCTTGGATCTTAGGGTTTAGAGTTTAGGGCATAGAAGGATGCTTATGACCTCCTTGCGAACCCCATACATCTGCAAAGTAAGCAAAGTACCCCTACTGCTATAGATGTTTTGTGGGGGCTTTGATGTAGGGTGTGGACGTGGGCATGCCCAAAATTTAGGGTCCCGTCTCTGGAGTCCTGGTAGCAAGGATCCGGGGATGCATGTTCATAAAACAAAGTCTGCCCAATCAGACCTGTTGTTGGTATAGAAACACGGCTGGAGAAAGGAAAGGCAAGCTCCAACCCTGACTACAGCAACTTGAGCTCGGGTTTAAGGTCGGTACCACGCCCGTTGCAAAGTAATGGGCTACAGTTGCGGTTTGCAAGGGGATCTTGAATCATGACTGGATGCCTTGAACCTGCGGCCACAGACACAAGACCACACTTCGGTCTGTCACAGTTCAGAGCACAGTGATGAGTCGGACGTTGCTTGGACAACGGTATATTTGAGATTCACCAAACTGTAGCATGACCCCAATCCAAAGCTTAGGCCCTGACTCGCCGTGAGCGGCGATGTCATCACGGTCGCTGTCAAAGCTGCGTAGTGCATGGGCGGGAGAGCCCTTGCCTTAAGAAACATCTTCGGCATGGAATACCACAAACGTGAAGGCCCTGTAAGTTAAGATGTTTTTGGAAGGTAGCATGTGAGCATCAAAGACGACTGGTCCCAATTGGGGCCCAGTTCAGAGTTGGTGGGCGGGGAGGAAGTTAGCTTCTGGCTCATCCATCCTACATAGTGAGAGTGCATTAACGCTTGATAGACATGCATCGCATGCAAGGGATGGAGCCTGCATCGCCCATGTGCTTGATAAGGTCCGCCATGGACACCTCGTCCTGCTTTCGCGGCCATCGGTTCAAGTTGACTATGGCAACAACTCAAGGGCCTGCGCCTAGCAGCTCCAACCTCAATCAGTTTGGAGAGGACAACCGCTCAACGAGGCAAGCTGTTGCTTTTGCGATCCCCTCCGTGCGCTAGGCCGCACAACACAAGCCCCCACGGAGACCCCCAAGCCATAAGATCAGGGTCCTTCCAGATTGGTGCAGGTGGCGGCTTCTCAACCTTGCCACGAGGACCTGGGCAAGCAACGAAGTATTATCCTGTTGAGACAGACAAGTGCCAGCAACTGCTGAAAAATGTTTTCTCTTGCCTTACCGTGGTTTGCTCCGGCATGCCTATGGTCTCCACAAGTCTTGGTGCCGTGCCGTGCTCGGCACGCTCTCGCTCGCGCTTAGCCTGCCACTGGCAACACTCGCATGGACCCCACCTCAGTAAATCCTGTTTCCATGCCATCCCGGAAAGGCCCATATTTGTCCCGCAATCGACTTGTTCATCATTCAAGAAGCCAGCAAAAATTCAGCGCAACGCATCATCTGGTCGACTGTTCTACATCATGACCGATCGACCAATGAAGCCGAAATGCCGCAAGCCCAGAAAATCAGGTTTGAAGATGGCAGCCGCACACCCATTGCAATCCCCTCTCTCCAAGAATTAACCCCGCCATAGCAATAGATAGATACCTCACATGCATTTCCTGTGAGGCGATTACAGGCTATCTCCGCAAACCTCACACACTGTTGGGAGTACATCATCAACAAAGAAAAACATGGCCAAGTATCGTTCTGCTTCCTTTTCTGTCGCCGAAAAAAGGCAACTCATTTGCCATACAGGAGGATCCGATCTTGTTTGCTCTGCTCCCAGCATCCGATTTTGTCCCGAACCCGGCCCTCCCCAACCCTAGACCCGCTGAACTCTGAACCATTTCTACCCTAACACCGCCCTGCAAACCCTAAACCCTAAGCCCTTGTAAACCCTCCCTAACTCCCCTAACCACCCCAGAACCACCAAAAAAACCCTAAACCACTGCACACCAAACTCCCTAAAGTCTAAAAAGCGACTGTTACTGAACTTTCAACCCCCCTTATACCCCTAGACATTTGCCCGGCTCAGCTCGCTCCCGGGCCTCTGCCTCCTTCCGGGCCGCCTCCGCATGGGGAGGATGACAGGCACACCGACTCAAAGTACTGTAATCGTTATCCAGGGGTGGAGGGATTCAATTCTTAGGGGCTGGCATGAATTCTTAAAAGGGGACTTCCATAGTCCCTTCATGCTCCTCACATTTCCTGGTTTAAAGGAGGAAGACGAAGAGGGAGGAGGAGAAAACAAAAGAGGGACATCATTCTGCAAACATCGCTGAACATTGCGGAGATAGCCTTTGGAAGGATGCGGTGTCCCAAATGGTCAACAGCGGGTCCTTCGGAAACTTTGCTGCCCTTTAGTTTAACATGGCTGAAATAAGCCATTTAAGGATTCAAGGCTCTGCGCCAACATACCTGCCCCTTGCCCTTGGTTATGCAGCACTGGCAAAACGAGCCTCCGCGTCCGCAGCAACCTTGGCCTGGGCTGCAGCCTGGGCTCGGGCTGCAGCAGCCTGGGCTGCTTGATCTCTCGCAACACCTGGCGTCGATGTCGTCGTCGTGGTGGTCTCCCTTGGACGCACCAAGGTGTCATGCTTCCATCGAGCGGCAACTGGCGAGAAATTGGGTTCTCCATATGCAAGTAAACGTTAATCATGGGCTCTTGCCATCAGAATATTGCTTTCAATTCTGAAATTGATTTTGCGAGCTTTGTTGTCAGTGGCGGATCTGCAAGGGCAGCCAGCTGAGGAGAGACACGCGCATTTCTGGGCCATACTAGCAACGCTAGCGGAGAGCCGTTTCCGATTGCAAAAACAATCCAACACGGAGACACGGATACCAGCGAACTCGGCAAGTAGTTACAGGATCAGAATGCAGTTGATCACGAACAGAATGCTCACGGGACTAGCACTAGTTTCACTAGTTTAATGTAAAAAAAAACACGGGCCCCTAGTAGGAGCCCTCAATCCTGCGATCCCTCTGTGCCTGGTGGAGCGCTAGACGCAAGAAGAATAAGGAGGACATAGGAATTTCCGAATATGTGGGTCCCCTTTAATACTCCCAATTACCATAAACCCTTTTGCTCCCAACTTTTGGAAACCCTAACCATCCCTAACCCCCATAATCCACTAGAACATCCAGCTTCCATGTCACTTTCCACTTGAAATTCCATTAGCGTGGTAAAAAAACCCTATACATCCCACAATGATCCGCCAAGCCAAGAGGCCAGTAGTAGAACTGGGGCTCTGCGAGGCCCTTGTTCCACTCCTCAGCAGGGCACCTACTGCAACCCATCCAATATATCGGGGGCCAGCCTTGACAAAAGAAGGCTCTATGGAATTAGGAGGGATTAGCACGTAACTTCTCAGAAGCATAACGTCAGAGTTTTGAGAGTCCTATGGCAAGTCTTTTGGCCGACGAGGTGGCTCAGAGCTAGCCACTTCTTGACTTAAATCTTAAAAGGACATGATCAATCTTTGTGATCTTCGAGCAGTACAGCAGTCTACAACATATATCTGTTGATACATCAGCCGCATGTGGAAGCAACCGGTGCACCTTTTGTCTGAGACGCTGAACATACAGGGGCTGGAGGGAGTGGTGGAGTGGATCCCCATAACAACCCCCATCTAAGCAACCTTACATGTGCCTGTATTCCTTCCACACGGCCCCTAGCCAAAGCCGAGGCAGGCGCTGCCGAAGTTAGCATGTCATCGCCGTTCTCATCCAAGCCTTTGAAAGCAAAAAGGACCTGCCCAGGCTGGTCTGGCAGGAGGTTAGGGGACATATAGGGATATGTACTGTGAGGATGTATGGGAATTTCTTTCTTTGCAGCTATATATCTATTTGTATATATATATATATACATAAGGAGGGGATCTAGAGGAATCTGCATAGGGTTCTAGGGATATTCCCCTGAACGTAGGGGAGACATGATATGGAAACTGGGCTTGTGCTGAGGTTATGTAGGTAGAAATATTTACAACAGCGGAGAATCAAATGGAAGCTACTAAATGATTTCGGGTTTAGGGCTTAGGGGACCAAATAATTGAATAATGTGGAGAATTGAGCTGGAAGCTGAGCGTGTACCAGGGTTCAGGGGGATTATTATAGAGAATTTAAAGCGGGGGCTTGAGGCACATTATCCTACAACTGCAGGAGAATAATCTCGGTAATTGTCCAGGCTTCTCAACTACTTGGAGGTTCGAGGCAGTAGAATCTACTTCAAGTCATGATATTATGGCTATACCTTGATTTTAACTTATCAAGACTAGAATTAAGGCCCTGAATCCCCGAGTGCACAACTGATTTCAGGGTTTAGGGGTTCATGTTGAAGCAATGTAGTACCCTTTGCGGGATCCTGATAACAATCCTAACCAAGGGGTACTACATCACGCTGGAGGGTACAGGTAAACCCTTACGTAACCCTAGACCGTCGGGTTTCAGGGTTCATGAGAACTTGCGTGCTTGACAAGCCTCTTGTCGCTGTCTTCAACTAGCTGCCCTGCACAAAAGCCCGCGAACATCACAGAAGGATACTCTGGTATTAACTCTCATAGAAAACATAGCGGCAAGCCACCGCACAATTCCATCCGCAGAGCGAGACAGATTTCAAGCAGAGCTGTTGTGCGCCTGTTCCTCCTTGACGATTGGCTCATCCAAGTCATTCAGAAACTCTCGGAATTCATCTAGGGCCTCAGGTGGCAGCTCGAGGACCTGTCTTTCTGACCAGAATCTGCATCTTCACGAAGTTTTGACGATTCAGGGCTGAGCTTGTGCCGTGCACCCAGGTCCCCCAAACGTGGCATGCTCAAGGACAGAAAATGTGACAGGTTGCAGGCTGCAAGCACACTCAGCGGACGGCCACATATCCATCCTGCGCCTTGTCCATGGCGTTGAACGCTTTGTTCGCGTCCTGAACTTCTCAGGCACATTCGCACTATCAGCATAGCTTGCTCCATTGGTTCTTGGCTGAATAGCCTCCCTTGGTTCTTGGCTGAATGGCCTCCCTGTGTGTGCAGTCATGCGATGATCAGGCATTTGCCGTACCGCGCGGTTCGCTCCCACTGCGCCCCAGCAACTCTAAATGGCCGAGCTGGACTCCTGATGCTCTGATGACAGCAGTCGGGATTCCTAAGCCCTGCATCGAACCTTTCGTGGTCCCTGCAAAGTTCATTACTTTCGTATGGGCCTTCTGCCGTGCAAATTTAATGCAAAGCAGGACATGTGATCAGTCGGGTACAGCAAACACAAGCACCTGATGCTTTCAATTGAGATTCCACAATCACTCCACCACGTGCATGTGCAGAGACTTCGCTGGGGATCCGGCGCCATCGAACTGGCCTCCCTCAAACACATGAAGGCCCTGGCAAAGATTTTAGTAGCAGAATTCGAACCCTTCCGAACACATAAGTCCACTGTCCCAAAGGCAGAGAGCCTGCGAGTCAACTGCCCGCAAAAACTTGAAACCCTGCCAAGGAATCCCTACCATAATGAAGATTCCCACCATAGTAACGTCCTAGACTAAACAGGGTGCATGACTAGGGGGCTTGATTTCTTGTTCATGTGGTGGGTAATAGTTTGCGTGCGATCGAACGCCCTAGTGCAGCTTAAAAAGTGCCGCTACGTAATTAGCACCATCTACTGAAGTACTTTTTGTTGTTGTCAAGCTGCTATGCCAATATGACCTCTTGTTGTCTTGACTTGATAATATGAAATGCAGGATTTGGGAATCCTGCTATGCGCGAGAAAGTGGCTACCTCGACGCATGTTGGCCCACAGAAGCCGCCGGAGCTGAAAATAGCAATTCAACCCCATGCCTCTGCGTAAAATCCGGCCCTGTTCTGCGTGCAACAGTGATGGAGTGTTCCTAAAAAGAGAGATTTCTTTAGGGATCCTGGTATTCATGCAGGTCCTGCAGGGATTCTTGGAATCTCTCTTGAAGAGCATATGTGGGTAGTTTCGAAGGTTTAGAGCAGCGTTGCTATGAACAACCTAAGTCCAAGAAGCCTTGAAGTCATCCATGCTGATGTATCCGACGTGGCGCTCCCAAGTCCTCAGCCAAGAGCTTCTAACAGGGCTTGGGGTGCAGGCTTTAGGCTTTAGAGCCCAAATGCCTCATGTCAAGCAGGCCTGCTCGCTGCTTGCCTGTATGGAAGCATCGCCGGTGACTATGTCCGGGGCTAGTTGGCTAAAGCATCTGGTCCTGTAGAATTGCTTTCATAAGCTTGTTCGTGCATGCAACCATGAATCACACTCTCCCAAGGAATTGACACAACGGGCGCCACAAGCAAGAAGGCAGAGGGGGGAGAAGGGTGTCCACCTTCAGAATAGAGAAAGCTAAGCTAGCCGGATGCCCCATCTTCAGGCAAAACCCTCGTCGACATTTGCCTCTTAGCCGAAACAGGCTTCCAAATTTCCACCAGCCATATGGGCTTTAAGTCGAAGCAGGAACTCAAAACCCAGATACTTCAATGCGGATGTGTCTTCTTGCAGGTCGCTGGATCTGGGGCTGCCACTTCACCCAGCCCAGGGTGACCTCAACAACAGCAGTCTTTTTGGGCCGATATGTGGGAGGTAGAGTTTCAGGCTCCCGTCTCCAGTTTTTAGGGCTTCAAGACAGAGACTTCCCAAAGTCTCAACTAGAGGTGCTCAACTTAGTCTCCAGCGCCGCAATCCAACAGACTAGCTTTGCAGCCGCTGAAAGAAAATGAGTTGACCCTGTGTCTCTGGAACTGAAGGAAAGTACGCTAGGTACCCGGATTGCTGTTGCTGCTGTTCCCCCCTGCCCAATGCACAGTGCCCCCACCACCAGCAGCGGCGGCGGTGGCGGAAGCAGTACTAGCACGTAGCACCACCAAAGCCCCTACGAGTACTTTGACTCGACCATGACTGCTGCTATCCGCGAGCCCTGAGGGCACTTACCAACATGCTCCCTTCATTGCGGGGGCTGGGCGGTCAAGATCCTAAGCAGAAGAGGGCTGACAAAATCGCAAAACCTTTGGTATATCACGGAAATGAGTGACATGACGAATTGATGTTTCTGTAGGGCTTTAGCGTGCGGAATCTGGGGTAAATGATTGATAGGGTGCTATTGCTTCTACTCCAGCTGCTGCTTCTACTACGACTACGACAACTACTAGCGCTACTACTTCAGAGTTGAGAGCATCAAGCTAGAGCACCAAGCTATCCCTCTAGCCACTGCGGCTGCTACAGGTGCTACTAAGCGGCAATGTCGAAAAAGGGCAGTGCCACCATGCACATGAGCAAGGCGCAGCCAAACGTGGCCACCAGCCCCAGTGTCACCTGGAACCATTTAGGCGTTTCTGTTATCGAGGACCCCTTTTGGGGCCCTTATAATAGAGATCCCTTTGGGCGTATACATGGCGACACAGATTTTGAATCAAATCAAGTGTGCAACGGGCTTGCTAGCATGCAGGCGCGGTGATATTGTAGAGTTGGCTTATTGCAACATGCGATACCCTGCCCGCAGTGCCTCACCGCAGTTGTCTAGCTTGTCCAGGTCCATGTTCTTGACATGGCCTGTGTCACGGCAAGGGCTGGGATTGCCAAGCTGTCCAGCCAATCCTTCATCAGATTCAGGTCCTATATACGAAGACCTTCTGCTCAGGACCACTAAACCAGCTGTCCTCAGGATGGTACGGGTTGACAGCCTGTACCACAAAAGCTAGAATGAATCGGCGGCAAGCTGTGGCCAACCTTATGCATAATTGTACCCGTTTGGACTACTAGATGGCAGGTCTGCATCAGACCGCGCAGTCCAAGGAGACTTTCGCACTCCTGCTAAATTGTAGGCATGACTTGTCAAAATCGCTGTGCACTTTTGGGGTCCTTTGTGTAATTAGACCTCCAATATGAGGGCTGGCCTTCACGACTTTGAAAGTCTCCCAGAGTCTACCAAATGAGTCACTAACCGCACTAATGCCCGAGCTGGTTAATAACGGCCTGCTTCTTGGTCAACAAGGCGCCGGGTTGTCTGTGCATCACACCTGCGCTGAGCAACAGGCCAACAAATCCAGCACACGGCAATGTAGATGCTTGAAAGCTGTGATGGCCAGGATCGGATGTGTACCCAGCATGCTACGTGACTCCGTGAGACTGCGCGCTCTGCCTTCTGCCAGCCTTCATGCCAATCCCGTGATGTTCCTCTCACGACATGGTGTTCTTGCCTCCTCCCCCACAAGCCGGCAGGCCATTACGAGTGCAAATTGTTGCTTTATGGCCTGGCCTTCATAGCTCGCTTGCAAAGGAGGCTTCACTCAACGTCTTCCAAAATCCCATGTCCGCCTCATAGAGGTGTTCCCCAGAGTTGCCATGACTAACCTGCAGTGGAACTTCGGCCACCGCAAGCCTCAGTCGACGAAGGGCGCACAAAGAATCGTGACCCATGGTCCATTTTCGCGCCACTGAACGCATGAAAGAACTCCTGGGGAAGGGTGGCTTGCACCCTCAATCAAGATCATTGCAAGGTATAGGGGTTTACAAAATCGGGGGCCCCTTTTCCCCAAGAACTTCAGGCGGGAGTTTCCAAATACAGGGGGAACCGAGCTCAAATACCCTTAAATACTATAATCCTTGCCCCGGGCCCCCGAAATAGGCACCCTAATTGTTTGAAACCCCCATGTCAATGACCATTGGCATGTCTACACACCTTGCAAGCTGCAGTCACTCCTGAATCGTGACTCCTGACGGTAGTTTTGCAGTACCACATGACTACCAATGCTACAGAACAGTTTACACCAACTTAAGAAGTGCGATTCCTGAATACTGTTCTGCTTATGCTCATGCAAGATGTGCAACGATGTGCAGGCATACGTCAAGGTCAATTCAAGAAGCCAGCCCCAGAAAGCCAACTCTCAAAGAGATGAAGCACGAGACACTCTAAAGCGGTCCCTGCTGAGAGCGCAGCCACTGTCCGGTTCAACACGTGGCCCCCCGTTTTCCTTAGCCCCAGCTTTGCTTGGGCCTGCAAATTGGGCGTGACAAGGCCATCCGGCTGGGCTGTCAAACTACTGATACACCCAGTCGATTCAGGGCATTTTTTGAAGCCGGATTGTGCAAAGCGAGCACGCTTATTTGCATCACCGCAGCTATTCACCCATGTGTGCAATTGCAGTTTTCCCATCCTCGCAGTGAAGCGGGAGTGTGGTAGCCAGCTTTCTACTAGCGTGGCTTCAAGAGGCAGTGCGCCTGAGACCGCCTGCTCCAAAGAGCCTGGATAACAGGCAGCCATGCACATGCAAATTGAAACAATTTCTCGGAACTTCAGTGGAACAAATGCTGGTCGAACATATGGTATCTGTCTTTTTGAAGCGGACCTGTGATGCTACTACTCCCTCAAAATCAGCACCGAGTGCTGTGTCCCGGAGGGGTGGAGGTCTATGCTCCAGTACAGCCAAAACAGCGCGGCTACGACAGGCCGTGTGAAATCTGCTGCAGGAACTTCTATCCTGCTAGCGGCATTATACTAAGCATGGTGTAGCGGTATTGCTGGAACACCTCGCAGAGTGTTGCTTACTGGCTGTATGACTGTATGAGGACACATGTATCTGGACATATGTATGTAACCCTCAATCCGTGAACCCCAAGCCCTCTCATCTCTCATCCTGTGACCCCACGATCATCAAGGCCACAATTCTGGCCAAAAACTCATCTCACAGCTCCGACTTCCGCGGGATCTTGTCGCCTGAAGCACGTCTCACGAAGTTGCCAGGTTGCAGACCTTTTCCATTCAAGGGTTGGACAACTGTTGCTATTGCCATTTGCCCATTTTTTTTTTTTCCTTCCAAAGGGGCCGGCTCTAAACCTCAAATCTGCTTGTCGACGCGGGTGTTCGCTGCAGGCCTAGACAGTGCGCTTCCTGGTCTGGCAAGTCCCAAGCAGCTATCATGTTGGAAGTGCTTACGGACGACTCTGGTTAAATTTCCTCCGAAATGTCTTCTATGTCAAACACAGGTCAAGCATAATAATGTGTGCACACAAAGCCAATTTTTACCCAGTCTACGCTCCCCTGAATGCCTGGCAATAGTTGAACTTAGTTGCACACTCGGACATATCATTGACTGCCACACGCACATCCGTAGCAGCAGCAGCAGCAGCAGCAGCAGCAACCCAGAGTTTGCCTCAAAGCCCAAGCCTGCCGAATAGCGACCGCAGAGGCCTGGACATCCCAGTGCCTGACCCTGAAACTCTGCAAGATCCCCATTGCGAGAAGCTCAGCCCCTAGTCCCATCCCTAAACCCTAAGACTCAAACCCTGACCCAGGGCACCCAAGATCTTGATCAGCTCCATCCTCGGTCGGCCGAAACGCTAAAAAGGAATAAAGCTTTCGGATTGGATTGTGGTTCCAAACCTCTGCTCAAATCCAGAATTTTGAGTCACCTCTCCCTAGTGACAAGCCGCATCCCACATTCCCTTTTAACAATTCCAGCCCAAATGGATATGAAGGGGAATGTCGATCATTTGGGGGTGTGGGGATTCATTATGAAGGAAGGGGATGAGGACGGTGGGAACATGATCTCCTCTCAGCAATTGGGCATACCAATGCTGCTGCCAGGATACTGAAAGACCAAAGCAGCGTTCGGGGGAATCCTTCCTCCTGCGCCGCGAGTGCCGTAGGCCTGAACTGCCACGTCAAGTAGGGCTTACTGGGATATTTCGGGATACAAAAACTGAGAATGTAGGATTTGTTGCGAGGTCCGCCTCTTTGTGTGAGATGGTTGTCTATGTTTGGGCATATGCTTGGCTACACCACGGCTTCACTTGGAAAGGGTCGTTTGACAGCATGCGGTGGAAGCCTCTGAGCCAGCGTCTGGGCTACATAATAACAGTGGCAGGTTCGAATTAATACGCTCTGTGAGGCATCAAACTTTCCAGGCAATGCTTGCTGTGAATTCAGCTTCGGTGACTTAATCTCGACTGTTTTGGCGGGTCTATGCAGGCACCAGGACAGAAACAGGTCCCACAACTGGTTGCTCACCGGTTTATCATTAAACATGAAATGTTGATTTTGATTGAGCTTACATTTGCGAAGCTGAAAAAACCCGCAACAATTACCTGGGCAAGTTCAAGCTGCCAAGCGACATGTTGCCAATTCAATCCTGGCCAAAGCCATGACTTTGGCGCGAACATGTGTCCAGCGCTATCTTTCTGTCATCTGATTAGAAGCCAACCTATTGTTCGTGTTTCAGTCTGAATCCATTGCTCGCGTTCTTGATTAAACACAACTTGTTTGTTGGATCTACAGTCTGTCTGCAGTGGCTCTCTGAGGCTGGGCTGCGGCTGGGGAGCAAGTTCGGACGGAATGTACATCTCCCACTTGTCGCCCTCAACCATGAGCTGCATGGCCTCTGCTCGTCTCAGGATACTCAGGAGAAGCTCCTACTTTAGGGCACAGAAGGTGCCCTCTGCAAAGCTGGTTTCAGATTGGAGGTGACTATACGGAGCCTTGCTTTCAATGCTCCAAGGAACGTGTATCTTACTGGTGGTTGGTAGGGATGAGAGAGTAGGATAAAGGGACAAGTAGAGGAGATTCCTTGCAAACTACAAGAGGGATCCGTTCCTTCATTGCCTGCTGCCCACCAGTACCCAGCTGCATCACACCCCTCAACCCTAAATAAAGTAGTCATTTCCATGATCTTTTCCATCCCCCCTGTATATCCTTATCTATCCCTGTACAGCCCTATAATAGAATCCTGCAAATCCCTCTCTATACACAAGGAGGAGTCCAAGCTTGCTTGTGCAAAGGTCTTTCGTGTTGCCCCTGCCATGTTGCAAGCCTATCAAACTCTTTGACGGCGTGCGTGCAAGCATAAATAATGGCTGGGAGGGCGAAGTTGGTAATGGACCGCAGGGCCGTGAGTTGCCGGCAGCAAGCAGCAAGTAGCTGGAACCAAGCGTGTGTCATGTAGTTAGCTCGTTGTAGAAAGGAGACGGCAGCAGCAATTGCCAGCAAAACATCACCATCTGCGTATTGTAGTGCCGCATGTTTTGTCATGAATTACCGCTACCTCCAGGGCCCATATTGAGAATAGCCGGTGCGGCTATTTACAATAACAACCCGCTCGAAAAAGGACCCCTTTTCTTAGGATGTACTGTTGGTTGATACTCACATCCTGCATGACCTTAGCATACAATGGCACCATGCAATGATTCCCAAGGTCTAGGGTATAGGCTTAGTGTCCTGCAGGATTTTGGTATCAACCGTGCCCATATCAAAGCGGCAATCTGCAGGTCATGTGTTGATTTGTCAAGCAGCCTCGGTCCAGCCGGCAATGACCTGACACCAGGGCAGGTTTCGGTACCGTAGTGCTGGAATAACTCTAGGCGCTTTCAGGGGATTGTGCATGGATACATATGGTGTAATCACATTCAAAGTCAATTGGAGAAGGGGCTAATCTAACAATAACGGTCCACGGCAATTGTCATGTAGCACATTGCTGTTTGCACTGTAGGAGACTAACGGATTAAACGCGGCTTCGGGGCATATTATAATTTCCAAATAATGATAGCATTACAGAAACCCAGATGCTTGGAGTGTGTCTACCTAACAAATTAGTTACCAAGCATGGAGGCTTCCACGATTGTAATCGTGTTGAAATGACCGTGCGCCGTGAGCCCTTCTTATGCACTTTTGGACTTAGATAAGCATATGCCAGGGGTTAAGCACATTACTTATTACTACAAGGAACCTGTTGGCCACCCCTTGCCCACCATGTTTTTAGAGTAATTGGCTCTCAGGGCCTCAGCATTTTGCCATGCACCTCTCGTCATAACATGCGCAGCGATGCGCACTATACTGGGGAAAACAATTATCGCATTGTTGAATGAGCCTTGCAGTTCTGCACTGGGAGGATCTTTTTTCGGGCCAGACGAGTCGGAGACGAGCAAATTTTCTGACGTGCTTCCAGACTTCCTGGGCCTGGTTGGGCTTGAAGGTTGTGGGCTTGCCGCGCTTGAAGGAGGAGTCGAACTCCGTGCCATCGATGAGCCTCTAGTAGCAGATATCATGATGTTACAGCTCGGTGAGCAACTGCAGTATCAGCCACTGTCGTCGTCCGTTGTTATTTGCAATGGTGGTGAGCTGGTGGCAATGGTGGTTGCAGTTGTGGTGCTTGTGATGGTGATGATGGTAGTCGTGCGTGTAGCAGAAGCAGTAGCATTAGCAGCAATAGTTGATGGCAATGGCTCAAGCAGTAGGAATAATCGCCGCCTTCAGCAGCCGGAGCTTCTTGATGATGATGGTGATGATGATGATGATGCTTAGAAGATGATGAGGATGATGATGACGCTGGAGCACCCCTAGCAGCGAGCTTTGAAACCGCAACCGCAGGAACAACGGCAATGATGGCAGCCAGACGCCACAATATCCATCACAATAATACACAGAATCAGAACCTAAAAGGATGATTCTCGTACAGGGCATTAGGTTGGAGGCTCCCTACCCCCGCAGAGAAGTCAAAACCATCTTGCAAGGGCTATGAGGAAGTGCGGCATGCGGTTTGCAACGCGCACTTTCATAGCTCTGAGACAATGTCCTTGTAACTCCTCTTACTGTCGCTATGATCTTGTTCATGCCTAACATTGCCTGATCCTTCTGCCACGGCGCGCGCCGCTGTAGTGGCACTCGCAGGATGTTGCCTTTGTGGGATGGAACTCGCCAGTGCCCTTCTTCAGGACCTGCCACAGCCAGCAGGTCATGAACACATCCTTGCGCGGGAGTACGCATGGTGAACGGACTGGCCACAAGGGGCCACAAGGAGTACTTACGGTGAAGGGTCTTTCGATCCTAGCTCAAAGGGCACCCTCCGCCTGCCGCACATGAACCTGCCCCCCCAAAACGGACCTATTACTGTTGCTACTAGTTTGCTCTTAGTAATATTCCACACTGTTGCATCCATTGTAATTCCAGTAGCATTACCATAATTCATCATGCTTCCTACTAATACTCTTCATTTTATTCTTCCTAAGAACCTGATCGTTTTTGGTGGCTGCACAAAGTAAGGTTCCCTTGTTTGAAAAATACCATACCCCAAAAGAGGGTATGATTTTACTTCATACCGGGGAGTATATCACCCCCCAAATAAAGGACTACTCATATGGTAGTTTCCGTAAATAGGGGGACCCCAATATGGATCCCCAAAAGACTATAATCCTCATTATAGGGACCCCCAAAAGGGTACCCCTAATTTTGGGAACCCTTAATCCCTATAATCCCCTATATAATCCCAGTGTCCATTTCATTTTCCATTTTCTTTTCCATTTGATTCTCCATTATAGTAGGTACCCCATAATAGTTTTCTTCGTCTTTTTCATTCCCAACTGAAGCCCACGAAGCCGAGGTCCT